>JAECUM010022901.1:0-24278 GCA_016617855.1 Megalonaias nervosa | reverse complement strand
TATACTATCCACACAAACGAACGAGAACGTATAAAACACATTATACCTGCTATCCACACAGAAGGGAAGAGAAGTAAAAGAAACACACACACACTACTATCCACACAAACGTACGCGAACGCACACAAACACACATTCTACAATCCACACAGAAGAGAAGGAAAAAAAACACATTATATACTATCCACATAGTGTAGGGACAAGGTCTTTTTTGTTAAGATAAAGCACACACATACACACAAACGTACGAGCGCACACAAACGCAAAAAAAACGTGCAAGCGCACACAAACACACAAACACATACACTTTTTTGTTAAAGGATGAGCTTTTTGTTAAGTGAAAGAAACAAATACACATTCATTATATGGCGTCAGTGTATGCGTGTGTGAAAATTGATCTAAAGTGTTTAGAAAAAATCAAGACATAACAATGATGGATGAAGAGACTGACATATTTTATCTCACTTGCATGCCTGAAGTGCGTACGTGAAGGAAAACAACCCTTCCATTTCAATTCCAACTAAAATGTGATCCAGAGGGATAGAGAGAGCTGAAAGAGAATATATTCGTGCAGTGACAGCTGTGCCTTGCGATGGCAGGGATGCCGTACGCTGTGACCTCAGCGATTCAGTTTCACATCATGTGAACTTTGCTATGACTACTACTACCATGCCTACCATGGAAAGTGATGCGGTGCGTGTCAAACCTGATGGATGCGAAAGCGATGCCACTCGTCATCGTACACCTTTTCACTTTACTGGTTTTCATGGTGGATGTCATCATTATGAAACCATGCGGCTACCAGCCTACGGATGTCATCCCAAACTGAGCAAACTCCTGCATATTTCACCCTACCCTCATTGAAATGAACCTGTGAAAGACGAACATTCGTTCCCTGTGCGTTTGCCTGAATACTGCGACTTTGAAAGTTGGATCCAAACCTTCCGAGGAAAATGGCCAAAATATCTGGGAGGACCTACCCCCGAAGAATTAGCTAGAGCCGGATTTATCTACTTGGGCGAAGGGGATAAAGTCAAGTGCTTCAGTTGCGGTGTCTCACTTCACGAGTGGGAGAAGAAAGGTTGCGATTACCTGGAACATGCTCGATGGTCTCCTGATTGTCACTACCTACCTTTAGTGGGACCTCGTCATTGAAGTGGGCATACCATGTCGTTTAAGAAACCAACTGCTTGGCTAGGAGTCAAAAGTGGGACAGCACCTAGACAAGTATTTAAACCCATTTAGAAAATAATCTTCAAACATTACCAAACGAATTGCAAGAGAAGATCTACAAGGATATTTGGCAGGGACTTGCCAGAGCCAAATCTCAATTAGTGACTGTAGAACTTTTGTGTCGAGAAATTCACAAGAGGAAACTGAAAAAAGTCAACAAACAAGTCCGATTTCTCTGGATCAAGGGTGCGTTCATCCTAATATTCCGCTTTAGAATATTTACATTTGAAGATTTTATTGACATTCTTGACCGTTTCACGGAATGGCAGTGGTCAGAAATTACTACGTCCATTACTTTCGCTCTAGGAGAAGTGTTTCACTGACATGGTCATGGATACTTTGCAAAAGAACATTCGTGGTTTGCCTGTGGAGTTGAGAGAATGCCTTTACCGCGAGTTGGTCAAAATACAAGTGAAACGCAAGCTCAGAATCATTTCTTCATTTCTAAACTATACTCTTTTCCAAAGCAAGCGAAGACTGATTATAGGAGGACACTACTTCAGTCACAAATATAAACGAGGCTATTGGCCACGACCCAGTGATTCCTGTTTCTTATTACCTTACACCTAAGAGGGTATAAAAACGGACTACCATGCCGCGACCTTTATCATTCGTGATACTACAGATTCCGTGGAAGGAAATCAATGACACTATTCAAACGGTAAAGGATTACCATTGCCTATTACGAGAACTGTGTCCATTGAATTGGGATCGACGTGTAGTGTGTGTCTTAGTGACTTGCTTTCTGTCATCCCCGAAAGGCCATTCCGGGAGGACCCATGTGTGACTGTGCCAAGGAGTGTAGAGACTTTAAGAACATTACACACTGTCCCTAGGACACCACCTCTTGATCACCACAAATGTTGTACAGAGACCTGTTTATATTCCACTTTGATCATTTTGATGTGTCTTTTATTCATGGACTTAACCATTTGGCTTTTATGTATTTTTTCTTTCGTGTTGTTCACATTTAAAGATGGCAATAAACATGTCCTGAAAAAGTATAAAAACTCTTGTCTTGTCTGTCGTCGTCTCAAAACTGTCATTTTCCTTGCACTACTACTATGGCTACCTCTACTGTCTCTACTCCCTCTTTCTCCACTTTCAAAGTGATTGACGAACATTTAGATCGTCCTAGTTGGGAGGCCTTGTATCTTCGACATCCCTTTAACATGCTCATTGCTGTACCGAGCGGTTGAGGCAAAACCGAATTTGTCAAACGTTTGATCGAACATAAACATCATTTGATCGGTCGTCCCCCTCAACGAATCGTGTGGTGTTACAAAGAGTGGCAATCGGTTTACAGCCTTCTGCGAGAAAATCAAAGCGATTCCATCGTGTGTGTGGATGGCATTCCGAGTGAAGACGACGGGATCGTGTCTGACCCTAGTCAAACTCATTTGGTTATTTTTGACGACATGTTAGGAGAAGACGAAGAAGAAATTAAACTGTGGTTTACGCGCAAAGGGCATCATCGTAATGCCAGTGTCATTTACATCACTCAAAATTTGTTTCAACAAAGTAAAGCCCATCGCACCATCAGCCTCAATGCTCATTACGTGGTCTTGTTTAAAAGCCCTAGAGATAAATTGCAAGTGCAAGTGTAAGCCAAACAGTTAGGAACGCCTTGACTGACTCATACGTACGACGATGCCACTCAAACCCCACACGCTTATTTACTCGTGGATTTAAAATCCGCTACCCCCGATTATTTGCGATTTCGCACCCATCTGTTTCACCACTGGTACCAAGACGGAGGGCCTGTCGTGTACAGGTCCCCGTCGTCGACTTAACCACAACCACATCCACCAAAAATCTATAAAAACCTCGGTCACTTTAACTCTGTCTCACACATCGTCAACATGACGTCCCATCAGTCTCATCTTCCCATCAAACTGATTCGTGCCTTGTACGGTATCAGTCGCGAAAAAAATTCACAAATACGTGCTCGTGTCTTAGAAGCTTGTCTCAAAGAAGTCTTACGATGGTTTACGGTGACAGCACGTCAATTACTGCAAGGCATCATTTACATTCCACATCAAACCAAACGTTTTTTCGAGAGAAACAAAGTAGCCTTGACACAGCTAGCCGATCCTCACATTGACACTCAAACCAGGAAACAAATGATTTTTAAACCTGGAGGTAGCGGCTCTCTAGAAGGTGTCATCATACGTTCCCTCTTAAGATGGGATCCCAATACTCCCAAAGTTGTTCCCAAGAAAAAAGCCACTCCCCGACGTACCCAGAAGAAAATGAATAAGAGCAACTGTGTCAAGACCAGGTCACAGCCTTAGAATAAGAAAAAGAAATGTCCACAGAAAACAGCTTCTATCCGCAAGAGAGGCACTGACGCCAGGTCACAATCTTACATTCGCAAGTCACGACCTCCACTGGTAACACCCTCTTCCTCTTTAGCGGCAGTGGCCGCTGCTCACAAAGTACCTGCCCCCAAAATTAAAGTTCGAGCAAGATCGGGCATGTTACAGAGTTTACTGGATTTTTCCAAGCAACAACTATCCCGATTTAGTCCGTTGCGAACTCCTCAACGTCGAGTAATACCTGTCATCGAGTTGATACGACATAAAGACAATCAGTGGCGACGCATTACAGTATAAAAAAAGACCTGAGGCAAACAATAGGTATCGGCGTTTTTGTGCTGCTGAACACCCAAAGATGTCCCCTTCAAGAAATGCACACCGTTACCATCGTCGTCCTTCTTCTGTCCAAAAAGGAAAAGGAAAATTAAAAAGACAGTCACGTCATCCTAAAAAGCGCTTAGCCAAACATCGACGTCACCCTCTGCAAAGACACACTCGTCCAAAGAAAAAAAGGAGAAGCCACCAAAAGGGACGATTTTTCCTTTTTATTAATAAGTCAGTAGATAATTCCGCCACAATGTTAGAGAACAAGTTCCAAAAGAAACAATAAGATAAAAGGATGCATGTCTAGTCATGGACTTCAGTGTATTTTGTGCACCAAAGATGTTCCCTCATCGTCGTTCTCCAGTCCAGAAAGGAAAAAGAAAAAGACAGTCTCGTCATCCGAAAAAGCGCATAGCCTAACATCGCCGTCACCCCCCAAAAAGACACACTCGTCCAAAGAAAAAGAGAAGTCACCAAAGAGGAGGATTCTTTGGTGATTTTGGAAAACACATCGTCACCTTAATGACGAAGAGATAGTCCCTAAAAAGGATAAAAGGTCGCGTGACAAGTCATCGACGTTGGTGTATTTTTTTTTTCGTGTGAGCCACGGATCCAATTAACCAAGAAAGATGTCACCACCCAAAAGACATTTCTCTTCTACCCCCAAAGGAAAGAAAAGGAAAGGACTGCCACCTGGTTTAGTCAAATATTGGGACATGTTGTCCGTCTTGTCCAAAGCTTCTATACCCATGCGAGAAAAAACTCATTCAAACTGCCTCCAAGACGTCATCGATACAGTGAGCGAATGTTGTCTGAATGTGTTGAAAGGCACAATACCTTTGACTAAACATCAGAAAGAATGCTTTGCCAACATCATCACGTTCATCGCAAAATGGTCCAAAAGAAAATTCCCATTCGTCAAAAGAAAAAGATGTTGGTGCAACGTGGAGAATTTTTGCCTTTTTGGCCCATGTTGTTAGGACCCTTGCTGAAAGGTATAATGGGAACAATGGGAGCACTCTTGCTGAAAGGAGTATTGGGAACATTGTGAGGAATCATGGGAGGATGAAGATAAAAGGTCCAAGAAGATAAAAGGAGGACTCTGGAGTCAAACGATCTCAGATGTAACACTTGAAATCCGATGGAAAGACGAAAACTGGCTTTAGTCCCTAACAAACGATGGATGGAATACCATCGTTGGCAAGAACAACGGACCCATCATTTACCTCCCAATCCTCTTTTGACCGAGATCTCCCAGTTACAACACGAATTGCAACCGTTGATGGATCGTAGCGATTTGTCAGAAACGGAAAAATCGCAAAGGTACGGTCAATTGTTGAAACGTTTGCAACTCTTTCACCAGAAAGCTTTAGACGAAACAGCTCTATCCACTCTGAAAGATTTTCAGACCTTGATGAAAAGTCCATCAGCACCACCACCCCCAGTGGTCAAGACAGACGCAGCCTCACGTATGCCTGAGGAAGAATAGGCACAAGAAGTCTTTTAAACACCGTCAGCAGCTCCCATCCCTAGTAAGATTGCGGCGCCCTTGTTGACCCCTTCCCCTACACCCAGAATTGGTTGGCTTAAAAAGATGATGTCCACTCCTCCTTCGACGGAAGTGAAAAAGAAAGAAGGGAAACCAGAAGTGAAAAACGAAAAGAAGACCAAAGTCATCCCATTACCACCGCCACCACCACCACTACCAAAACTACCTTCAACGTCAACTCCTGTGGCACATCGGACACGTAAAACCGTTTCTAAACCACTTCAGATTACCATCAGCGAAGAGTGGATCACTTATTTAAACATGGAGAAGGTGTTAGCCAGCATTTACTACGATCCATCCCATCTTACAGGTTACGGAGGAGTTCAGAAATTGTATCGTGCTGCCAAAACTCGACTTAAAAGTATCCGTTTAACTCATGTGCAGCGATGGTTAGAAGAACAAGCCACGTACACCTTACACAAACCCATACGACGAGAATTTTCCAGAAGTCGCACCCAAGTGGAGGGTATCGATCATCAATGGCAAGCTGATTTAGCCGATGTCTCTCATTTAGCCACCTACAATCGTTGCTACAAATATTTGTTTTGTGTCATCGACGTCTTTTCCAAATTTGCTTGGGTCGTACCATTGACTTCCAAATCGAGCAGTGAGTTAGTGCGAGCCCTCAAACTGGTGTTGAACAAAGTGTCGTCACCCTCTTCGATGGCAAACTGACAAAGGCACCGAATTTCTGAACCCAGCTTTCCAAAAAGAATTGAAGAAACGTGACATTCATTTTTTCACCACCGAGAATCCCGAAACCAAAGCCAGCATCGTGGAACGTTTTCAACGCACCTTGAAAGAACGCATGTGGAAATATTTTACGCATCAACACACTCTCAAGTACATCGATTTCTTGCCGCACCTAATCCAAGCATACAACCAATCTTACCATCGAACGTGCTCCCCCCCCCCCCGGAAGTGACTCCCGACAACGTAGTCATCGTCTTCGAGCGCCTGTTTGGTACGTCCCCGACGGTGACTGTCCCCAAGAAAGGTGGAGTGTTGACAACAAGAGATTGGGTGCACATTGGTAAAATCAAACGCACTTTCGACAAAGGGTACTTACCCAATTGGACCACCGAATTGTTTCTTGTCACTGAACGAGTCCGTGGCCGTCATCCTCCCGTCTATAAATTGGAAGACATGAACGGGGAAGTGTTAAAAGGACCGTTTTACTCGCCCCAGTTACAACGTGTGACCAAAAGAGAAGACGACGTGTACGAGATCGAAAGCATTCTCGATCAAAGAACTCGTTAAGTGGGAAAACGACGTGTCAGAGAAGTCAAAGTACGTTGGAAAGGAAATCCTCCGAGTTTTGACTCTTGGATCGACGCTTCGCAAATCATCGACTATCAAAAGAAGTGACCATTATGCCCTTCAACACAGCCTCTGCTACTGCAGGGACCACTCCTTTGCCCAGTTCTTCTGTGCAAGATCTACAAAAGCAACCCTTGTGGGTGTGGTGTGGAGAACGTGTGCCTAAAACGCAAATCGTCTTTTTCTGCCAAATCTTTCTAGTGTATTGTGTCATCGGTGCTGCCATTGCCAATTTGAGCTTGCAACAAGGAGACAAACAATTGTGGACCATTTTACTCAGCAGTTGCATCGGTTACCTTCTTCCCAATCCGTATCTGAAATATTCCTCGAACAGTAGCAATCACGGGAGTCTTGCGTCCAATGTCAGTCACCCTTCCAACACTCACCATTCCAATCATAACAATCCTCTTTTAGACACTACTCTGACTTCCAGCGACTCCTCGGACACTAGAACTCTGAAATTATGAATAACCAATTTTACTTTACGTTCCCCAGTGACAGTTCCATGGAGGTGTTCCCAATAATACTTTGTGCTGTTTCACGGCAACATTACCTCAGGCCATCCAATTGGATCACGAAGCCCATTGGGAAGTGGCTTTGGTGGAAATGATTCACCCTACTCAAATCAAAAGCATCACTGCAAATCAATACACTTTTAAGGTGGAAGTTCATGACGAGAAAGTGCAACAAGCCTTGGATGGAAGCACCACTGCAAGTGACTCTCTGAAAACACAAGACCCAAAAACTAAACGGACTACTTAGCGGTTGAAAATTTCCCCAGGCTATTATTTAATGGTCAACATTTGGTGAACACCATTGCTGACAGGTTCAATGCCATGTTTGATAAAGTCTTGGAGAGAACCAGAAAAAGTGTCACTCTCGAGTGCCACAAAATAGCTCGTCACCTACTCATCAAATTGTCAGAGGACAAGGTATTGGTCATTACATTTTGTCCTGAATTGTATGACATTTTGGGTGGAGACACTAAGTTGATCAAGATTAGAAACGAAATACCAGGTGTGACCGACAACTCGGATTTTGCGAAATATTTCCGATTCCCTGTAGAAATTAACCAAGGACTGAATTTGATTTTTGTGTACTCCGATGTGGTGGAGTAGAACGTAGTGGGACACACCTCCGTACCGTTAGTGCGTGTTATTCCTTTCGAAGTGGATTCTGCCACAAACGCTGTCGAGGAAGGTGGAAACACCTATCACGTTCACCGCGAATTTGTACATCCTCACTATTTACCCGTCAATAAGTCATCTTTCGACACTGTCAACATTACTATAAAAGGAGACCTAGGACAAAATATTCCATTCATCAAAGGGAAAGTCACAGTGAAACTCCATTTTTGAAAACGATTACTCTAACTCATTGTCAGTCATGTATTCTGTGTACCAAGGAGTCGCTCGACAACGAGGACATGGTTTAGAAGATATGCTAAAATCAGCCTTTCGTACAGTGGTTCCCGTTTTGAAACCGATGGTGACACACGGGGAATGCACGCCTTGAAAGATGCTGCATTGAAGCAAGGCAAAGAATTTGTCCAAAATGTCATCATTGACAAACAAAACCCCAATAAATCTTTCTTGAGAGCAGGCAAAAATGTCTTGCTTCAAACGGGCAAATACATTTTGGACCGACGAGAAACTCCTATAAATGCTCTGGACACTACCGAGTCAGACATTCCTGCTTCCCTGACGCCACAGCAAGGACAAGGCAGAAAAAGGCGACGAATACTAACCTTGAGAGGACTTCACACTCCCAGAGCTAGAAAGACTAAGAAAAGAAAAACCATCCGAGACTTAGACATTTTTATTATTAAAAAAATTACAGAGAGAAAATGATGCACCGAGTGTCTTGCGCCTGTTCCAAGTCGGAACTGGATCTGTTTGCCATGCAACCCACCATGATGACGATGCAAGAATCCCAGTGGGTCGAATTTCATCCCGTCTCCGCTTTGATGGATTCAGCTCTCATCGAGTCTGAAATCAAAGGACAGCCCGAAGATTACATCGATCTGAATAGCAGATACTTGTACCTGAAACTGAAAGTGATCAAAACGGACAACACCAATCCGGGAGCCGATGCTAGAGTAGCTCCCGTCAACAGTTTCATACATCCTTGTTCAGCGAAGTCGATTTGTACTTGAATAACAAACTGGTCAGCAGTAGCATGGATACCTTACCGAGCGTACCTGGAAAATCCCTTGACGTAAAGAAAAGAGGCCAAGAACACTCATCTGGATGCTTGCGTGGTTTGGAAACCTGACACCGCAGGTGAGAACAAGTTTAATTACACAGCCCTGACAGCAGATGACGATCCCCACAATGTGGGCTTTAACAACCGTCGAAGAAAAACCTGCAAGGTCGTAGTTTAGAACTGATGGATCGTTTGCATTTGGACATGTGGTTGCAAGAAAAGTATTTGCTGAACGGAGTGGATATTCGCCTGAGACTCAATCGCAGCAGTGTCGCTTTCCATTTGACGGCTCATGCCAACGAGTACAAACCAACATTCAAGAAGCTAGACTTTACGTGCGCCGCTTAGAAGTGTTACCTAAAGCGGGAAACGACATCAGTCAAACATTGAGCAGAACGACCGCCAAGTATCCGATACGACGCGTAGAAGTGAAAACTTTCACCATTGCTGCTGGACTCCGATCCAAGATCGAAGATCATCTGTTCCAAGGACAGTTCCCAAAACGTTTAGTCGTTGGTATCGTCAGCAACGCAGCCTTCAACGGAGCCCACGATCAAAATCCTTTCCAGTTTAAGCACTACAGAGTGTCCAAGATCGGTCAGTCGCGATTGCAAAACCTTGTGTACGAGACCCTTCGATCCTAACTTTGCCCAGAAGAATTACTTGAGATCGTACTTGTCCCTGTACGAAGCTACCGGACAGGTAGCAACCAACACCAGTCACAGCATTTCGTACGAAGATTATGTAGGAGGTTACACTTTGTGGGCTTTTGATTTCACTCCAGACCAAGGCAGCGATGAGGGTCATTTCCACCCTATAAAATCCGGTCAACTGCGTGTGGAACTTCAGTTTTCAGAAGCTCTCACCGAGACAGTCAACGTCATCCTGTATGCCGAATTCGATAATGCCATAGAAATCAACAGTTTGAGAGAAGTCATTCTAGACTATTAGAAACTATGGAAGACTCTTATCCCTCTTTGAACAGTAGAGAATCTTTGGAAATGGAATGGGAGGATACCGTGAAAGCAGAACCCCAAGACCAAGACGAAGAGAACGAGGTGGTCACGTCCAGATGGCCAGAACAAGAACAACACTTAGTCTCCTGTTTTGCTAAACACCTGGCGGATAAAATTACGGAATTGACCAAGAAAGATTACTATGGATGTCAAAACGATCATCCCAGTCTAATTCAACACGATAAATGTCTGATGATGAGTCAAGAAGAAAAATTGGACGAGTATCTGGACGTCGCCTGGAGTCTCATCTCGGAAGAAGCAGTGCTGCATGAGTGGTATAAAGGCTTCGTGATCATTCCTGCCCTCCATTGACTACTCTAGAGATCTATCGCATCGAATCACTCTTATCCCAGAGTTGGGAGACAAGGCGAAGAAACGGTTACTTTTCAAGCAAAATGTCAGAATTGAATTGATGACTTATTATTACCTGTGAATAAACAACAAAACAAAAAATAGATATCTGGGAACTTTATTTTATTACCTTTTGAACAACAGTTCGTATACTGCTTCTTGGAATCCTGTCGTGTGTGCTAAAGATGAACCACCTCATCGCAAACCTCAAGACCATCACGCTTATGTCATCAACACGGACGACGGTCATCTCCCAGGAACCCACTGGGTAGCCGTTTACTTCCTCAAGAAGATTTTGTGGTTTATTTTGATTCGTATGGATGGACCCCTCTGGAAGACGATATCATTGACTTTATGAGAATAAATGCCCAGACGACACGATTCAATAACGTGAAATTACAAGGCACAGATTCCATGGTGTGTGGACAATATTTTGTGTATTTTCTTCATCAACGCAGCCTTGGATATCCATTAGAACATTTAGTGACTTATTTTGATCGTCACTCTTCTAGAAATGCTGAGAAAGTAGATCGATGGTTTTGTGACCGTTATGGTTATTTTTTGTCTTTAGCTAGGAAACGTAGTGTACATCAATGGCCTCATGACTTCCATCAGTGGAAATCTCATATGATTTCACAACGTTGTCAACCTTGTCAAAACAAAGTTTGTTTGATGTTATTGTTACTTATTATTTTTGTTAGTTATTTGTTGAATAAAAAATGTTGTGTTTTAAAACAAATGTGTCTGTCTTTTGTTTTCAAAAAGCACTGTGAATATATGCTCTTTGACTTCTCTCTATCTCTCACCATGACATGAGCTATGATATTTTTTTCCGACACTAAAACTGCGTAGGGGTGTTTTCAATCGCGTCCTCGTTTGAACCATATAAAGCGGGTCGGCCTCCAGTCTGGCCATCCACTGTTGACTCGTCAACCTATGAACATGCCTTCCAGACTAGCCAAGCTGAACGAAGCTTACGTCAATTTACATCGTGTCAGGCTAAACCTGATACCGAAGCCTGAAGAGATAGAGAATGTCAGGATGTTATCAATGGCCCAAGATATGGTAGAAGAGGTCTTCAGAGAAGAAATCAAGAAAGAACAAAAAGAATGGACAGAGAAGTATAGACTTCAGAAGCAGAGAGAACAGCAACAACAACAACAACAACAGCAACAGCAGCAAGAACCAGACAGAGGTTTTGTTGACTGTCGAGTAGACACCAAGGAGTTTTCCTTCTCTTTGCGCAGAAGCAGGCCGTATCGTGTAGGAAAGCCTGCCGCCAGACGGGGACGCAATCTTAGACAGTAAAAATGATTGCCATCGCTCCCCGTTGACAAAAAACAGCAATTTTCAGGGCTACCTCAATACTCTAGAAAGGAGATACTAATTGAATTGCCAAAACAAATTGTGTGTTTGTGTCTCTTAAAAAATAGAAGTATGTCTATAAGCACTTCATTTCTCAGTTTTGTCGGATTGTGTGTGTCTGTGCTTGTAAGTAAAAAAAAATCAATGTGAGTGTTTCTTTTAGGTCCGCGCGTTAGATGTGATGGTATGTTTTGGTGTCAGGGGATGTTTTCCTTCACGACCGTGCTTCAAATATATAAAGTGAAGCGATTGTCAGTCTGGTTACCCATCGTCAACGAGACAACATTTAAAATGAGTAGCAAAATTGCTAAATTGCTTGAACTCCAAATGCACCTGGAGTATGCCAGACGCCTCCTGGATGAGCTATGCATGGAGGCCGTTGCAGAAAGTGCCAGACTTGAGGAAGAGGAGGAAAAAAAGAAGAAAAAGAGGAGAAGGAAAAGATGCGATGGATCCTGCCTCACCTGATGCTAAGACCTCTATGTGAGGTCAAACCTGAGGTGAGGACACCACCACAAGCACTACTATCACAATGTGTGTTTTATGCATTCGCGTCCATTTGTGTGGATAGTAAAGTGTGTGTTTGTGTGCGTTCGCGTACGTTTGTGTGGATAGTAAGTATAATGTTTTTTATGCATTCGCGTACGTTTGTGTGGATAATAAGTATGGTGCTTTTTATCTTCTCTTCCCGTCTGCGTGGATAGTATAGTGTGTGTTTGTGTGCGTTCGCGTACGTTTGTGTGGATAGTAAGTATGGTGTGTTTTATGCATTCGCGATCGTTTGTGTGGGTAGTATATATGTGTTTGTGTGCGTTCGCGTCCGTTTGTGTGGATAGTAAGTATGGTGTGTTTTTTCTTCTCTTCCCGTCTGTGTGGATTGTAGAGTGTGTATTTTATGCGTTCGCGTCCATTTGTGTTGATAGTATATGTGGTGTGTTTTATGCGTTCACGTTCGTTGCGTGGATAGTAGATATGGTGTTTTATCTTCTCTTCCTTCGTTTGTGTGGATAGTAGAGTGTGTATTTTATGCGTTCGCGTCCGTTTGTGTTGATAGTATATGTGGTGTGTTTTATGCGTTCGCGTCCGTTTGTGTGGATAGGAAGTATGGTGTGTTTTCTTCTCTTCCGTCGTTTGTGTGGATAGTATAGTGTGTATTTTATGCGTTCGCGCCCGTTTGTCTGGATAGTAGATATGGTGTTTTATGCATTCGCGTCCTTCTGTGTGGATAGTACAGTGTGTGTGGATAGCAGGCATGGTGTATTTTGTGCATTCGCTTATGTTAATTTTTTATTTACAATTTTTCAATTTCCGCGAAGGTCGGTATGAGTTTAAATAATTTCAGTACTACTTGAAGTCTTGGTAACTGTTTTAAAATTTATCTATGGATTTTTTTGCATTCTCAACCTTTCCTCCCATATATGTGAAATGCTAGATCACTTTGTTGCTGTAACTGGCCTTGCAAATCGAGGCCCTAATTTTAGTAGTACGACTGATACGGAAGGAACAGAACTAATTTCTCAATATAGCTCCAACATTTATTGCCGACTTAACAGAACTACTCACTAGGTCTACATATATTCATTATGATTAGGCGTGCATTCATCGATATATCGATGCATCGACACTTTTGCTGTAGAGATACACAAATCAATACAAGAGATGAATCGATACAAAACGATACTTACCGTATGCAAGTTGTTTTATTCTTCAGCTGTCATGAATATTTATTATTAGTTTGCCTTGTTATTCTTTAAATTCATAAGTCATGTGAACAGCATTTGCAGGCACAGACACTCGGATGCGGGTGGTCGCAGGTTCGAACCCTGGCCGAGTCATACCTAAGACTTATAAAATTGGTACAAACAGCTGCCTCGCTAGGCGCTCAGCATTAAGAGGTTATTGTTAGGTCTGGTCGGCCTGGTATCAGGATAATGTGACTGGGTGGGACATCATTGCTATATGATGCCCCAGTGCTAGACATCACTATAAACTGCCACCCAGCAGACATCATAGCGATATGACTGAAACAAGTTGTTAAAGCTACATTAAAAATCCAATCACACACACCCACACTTTTTTATTATTAAACAAGAAAAAGGCTATTGAGAATACTATAATATTCAAGGACAAAATATGGTACTGTACGGTAAGCAACTCAAATAGTGTATGACTTGCATGGAAAGCAACAATAAACGTTTTATCAGAAAGTTACCGAAGACGAGAAACTGTTTTTGTAAGTGTGCGTAAAGACAGTGTAAAATTAAGGGTGCTAGAACTAAACCCATAAACATGTCATTTTTGGACTGATATTTGTTGATAATTACGGATATCAAAATTTTAAAAAAAATGGGACCGAAACAGATTTATTTATCTAAATAGAAGTCAGCTGTGTGAGATCGTTTGAATCAGACATACTCATTAAAACTTGGGATGGACTGGTAGGGAAACTTTGCTGGAAAAACAACCCGTCCGAGTCGGGTTTCACCACACAAATTTTGTCCGCTTTACTTACCGTCTTTCTGACGCCCATTGCAGGTGGAAACCTGACCATAAAACAACGTCTTTAACGATTTTGTTCTTTATATTTATTACATACCGTTGAGAGAATCTCACAAATGGCATAAACTTAAAATATACATAACAAAAACATGTTCTTAAATGAATTATATACAACCAATAATTGGCGGTGAAAATAATGGTATATAAGGGAGTTGAGGTCTTTCATAGTTGATTACCGCTTCGCATTATATAGTAGGTCATAAGGTAGGCAAATTAAAATGCACACTCCGATGAAGTTTTCAAATTTTGACATGAAATAAGTTTTATGCATGGTCTTAGGTTACTTCAATCCAAATGAAAAAAAGGGTAAAACTAGTAGTTACGAAAAGTGAAGGCTAATACAACTGAACCAAGGATACCATGTAAATACAAAACAGGCAACCTAGAAGGCAGAAATGCTTATGGAGGAACTTGTCCCATGTGGGACTAAAGGGCCGCGTCAAATGTCACAAAAAAATAAATAAAATACAGAGCTAATAGTCTAAAAGGAAGTAAGTACAAGCGAAGAAATATATCTGCTTTAAGATGTTGACATCAACCAAGCCGGTGGTAGCTTGCGCACTTCGATAAAACTAACTCCGGAGGCCACAACCTATACACAACGAGGGGGACAGTTCGAAAAGCGTATGACAAAATTTGAATATACAACTGGTAGTAAAATATATATAAATATTATTTTAAGAAATGAATCAGTGATGAAGATTTCAAAACTTGATCAACCTAAATTATTTTATATTTACAACCTCCATTAATATGTGCTCCAACAAAATAATAATTAAGACGAATGAACACTAATTTGTTAAATATGATTGTTACTAAAAGATGAGAAGATGTATTCAAACAGATATTAATGAATACGTAATGTACGTTCGCAACAATGCAGATTTCTGTGAATTTTACATCGACAATGAAGTGTACTTGAAAACAAATCGCCATTACAAAACCCGGAAGTACGGCTCTATAAGAGTGCTAAACTATTTCATGAAACTGACAACTATAGAAATATTTAAATGCAGATGATTGTATTATAAAACTTGACCTAAGAACATAATGAAGATTAGTGGAACGGATGAAGTCACTGGACATTCGTATCCATTTTCATTTCACATACCAAACGTGGACAGGAAATAAGCGCATGTACAATATGTACAATATGGATATTTAACAGGATTAAATATTTAACACTGCACGTAGACAGGTATCAACTGCTTGGTGGAATGTCATACAGACAGTTGACTGAATCTGCTAAGAACAAATAAGGTTGAAATAAGCGTAAAAATGTAAAGGTGATACGTGTTTGTTATATGCTGTTGAATCAATGTTAAACATTCCCTAAAAGAATCTCTTTGACCATGAACATACCATTTGGATAGATAAATTTGTTAGTGTTACAGATGTCCGTCGAAACTAGGGATGTCTGGCTAATTTGAAAATAAATTCTATAGTTCTGTAAACATGTATGAGATATTCAGAAATACGCTGTTGCAAGATTTTCAACTCTTGCACAAAGAATATAACGAGGAGAGGATGACGCCAGAAATTATATTTAAAAAAGCTAGAGTAACTGAGATAGATATCAGGCGCCTGCTGAGATGATGTTCTGCAGCAATAACTCTTGCAGCCAAAACATACAACAATACACCCACAACGATCACGTTGACGATATTTGCTTTAAGCTATCATAATAGCTACAAAGACAGAAGGTAACTTATATATTCATATAAAAGATGTATATAATATTGTTGTCAACCGAAATAAACAAACACGAAGGTAAAAAAATTACACACACACACACACACACACACACACACACACACACACATATATATATATAGAGAGAGAGAGAACTACAGATGTACACCAAACAGAACGGAAAGTGCTATCCCTGGATTATACTGCATAATGCGTGAGAATACTAGGCAGAATTAATATTTAATACAAATAATACTATCATTCTTGCTCAATATATTTGTCAGAGGTTCGGCAATGATGGAAATATTGGAACAAAATTTCCTATTGTATCAATTCATACCAAAATATCGCATCAGTTGCGATTTACTGATAGGCACAGGGAATTCAGAGATAGCCTTGACCTTAGTATCTATATTTATAACTTGTCCATGTCCCACGATATGTCCTTCAAATGTTACACAAGGTGCCAATTAACGTCATCGATCCAGCAACTACGGCTGATGCCGCATACACAGCAACGTCAATCGCCACAATACGTCGACGGTATTTTTTCTTTTTTTTTTGTTTTGCTGTGTACGTGTCTATCATATCGCTCAGCCATCGCTGCCAATCACGGGTTTGATTGAATCTGTAAGTGGAATCGTAATTCATTGAATCGGAATGGAGCATTATATTGAGTGTCAGCACTCTAAGTAATTAATACTTTTACTAACTGACCAATGGAGGTACTGATGCTAAAAATTCCAAACACCACCAGTAAGTGGTTGCGCCTAATGTTTTATTCTCTGGGTCCAGTATAAATGTTTCTTCAGTTTTTTCATTTAATACAATTGACACAGTCCCAGAAAATTCATCAGTTGAATGGCGCCATAGATACGTGGTAAATATCCTTAATTTTGCAACACAAAACACGGACAGCCTGTATAAACCAGTGACAGTAGCATTATGTTTGAGGGTATTATTTTGCTGTGACCATGTGGCGAGTCCCGATGCTACTGTGTATACAACGTTGACGGGCTGAGTCGTATGTGGAACATTAATACATTTTATTTTTTCTTCGATTGTTACAAGTTTAATGTTGGCTACCATTGGATTTCCAAAAAAGTCCGCGGCGGCTCTATTTATGTTTCTGCGAAAACTTGTAAACGCGGTCATATGAGTAGTATAATCTGTTCTAAAATTAGCTAAACCCTCATTAAGTACCATTAACGTAGTTCTCATCGCGTTGTCACTGTTGTCTACATATTATTTTGTTGCAGCTTCATCACCCGAGTTTGGATCTCTCGCATTAAAATTTTTATTTTTATTCATGTCAAATTCGCATGCCATTGTGTCACAAGCCGATTATACACACTTAGCAACATTTTTCGTAATTTCATTTCTGATAGCTGCTATTGATACACTAGAGTCTCGGATTTTTCCATCATCAATAAATACGGGAAGATTATCCGATGTGGCCCCGAGAATTTGTCGGATAATATCAGCGAGTTTCACACTGGAGGTCACTAACCTACCGTGCTGGTCCTGAAAAATAAACCACTTCATCTCGATCCACGCCAGCAAGACTCGTAAGAAAATCAGGCTCATTTTTTGTAGCACATTTTGACAAATCGGCGTCACCGAGACTAAGGTTTCGTAAACCCTCCTACTTCTAGTGCTAAAGATCTCACATAAATATCTACCATTATTTGTGTAGCGTCTGCTTGTATGGTCGTGGCCATCTTTATGTTGGGGGGGGGGGGCAGATGAGGCGATGTTGATACAACATCAAGTATAGCCAATACTTCAAGGCCACATACAGGGGGATCTATTATTGTTTGTTGTTGGCAACGTGGAATGCCAGATCGGTAAGATGATCTGAATTCTGCTGCTATAGTTTAAAAATTCTGGCGGCGGAGCAAATTCATCAAATCAAAATAAACAATACCACGTGGGTCGATAGCATAAGGAACCCAGGGAGTGCATGGACCGGACTGCGAGTCCAGATTAATGATATCAGTTTCCACACGATTTGATTTGTCAGGTAATTCATCGCGCATAAAAACTTCTCTAATGCTTTTAATGTTTAATCGACAAGCAACCAAATGTTCCATATAATCCTAGACCTGGACCGTACCACGAAGATGGAGTTCCAAGCAATCTTAGACCCCACCCGCTCTTTTTTTGTAAGTCTTTAATCCACTCCATGTAGCTCCCCTTAATTTATTCATTAAAGCTCTTCTTAGAAGAAAAGACATTGCAGAGCCTTCTGACCCCGGCTTGTTCGTTATTATTGACATAGCTTCGGGTAACTGGAAGCTGCAGTAAGTCTTCAGGACGTGAAAGCTGCCCTCCCCCCATATTTTGAAAGAAGTTTTTAATCCCTGCCCTGTAGCTTTCTTTAATGCTATTCCATCAAGAGTTCCAACTGCACCAAGTGCAGCAGCTTTAGCAATAGCAGGGGCTGCAGTGGCTAGTAATCCTGGTATGAGCGCAAGAATTGGAAATATACCCCCATCTGTGCCACGTCCTTAATAGCAGCTGCAGAAAGATTGAGTCGTACACCAGTCGCTGATCGTTTGGCGTCATTAAAGTATTTGAGTTGACGTTCTGTGAGTGACAATTTATTTGGGCCGTGTAACGCCGAGGATTTCAACGTGATTTTTATTCCAGAATTGTTTCGCTGCTGATTGTAGCTTTTTAATATGATAAGGGGTCAGAATATCATTCACGGGATGATATGACATTATAATAAATATATCAAGGACGATGTAGTTACTGAATGGAAAAAAAACACATGTTTTCCACTGGGGCATCAACCACTCTCATTTGTCCACCCACCCCCTCAAGCGGTATTGTTTTGTAGGAGAGTATAACAGCGATGGCTCTGTAATTAGCAATAACTCCTCTTGTTACATGAGCTCGAAGGTGTATATCAACGACAGATTGCCTAAATAAATCCAAGAGTTCCAGTGAGAAATAATAGATCGGATATAAATTTGCAAAATCCAGCTGTGATATTTGTAGGCCGGAATCAACATTTTGATCACGTCCCATGAATGTCATCAAAAGATGATACGCACGTGCAACATGATTATTTCCAAAATTCAATAATATGTCTTCGGAGGACTCTTGATGCATGCCCGTTTATTCTTAATCAAACTTCAGTAACACCACGTTTGTCAAATATCATTGCATTGCGTTCTAGTGAGCTTAATCGTGCAGTATCTTGGAGAGCAATAAATATATGTCGCGGAGCAGAGACCCCGTGCGTGGATGCTATTTGCCACGTAAATAAACCATTTGTAATACACGGAAAACTATCTGTGGCCATCGTCAACCACGACAACGTGGACTTACCACCTTGGTCCATAAACGATAACAATCGCTGATCTTCGGTCAGCGACGGTGTCATTGTTGGCATCCATAGTGAAAGTTTTGTCAGTGTTACTTTACCAACAGCAATCCAAGCAGGGCGCCAGAATGCATTGTTGTCGTCACCCTTTCTTACAAGTATAACTATATGCTTGGCTCCGAAAATAACCTTTCTGACATGCCTGCAAAATCCAAAGGTGTGGGACAGTGGAATTGCACATGAAAATTTTCTACGGTCACCTTCTAACATTGCCCGATGTGTATTAAATCTTAAGCTAAAGTTGTTGTTGACGCTCTGTAACGTCGAAAATGCACCGTCAGGTCGGGGTATCATTCCAGCTGGTTATAGATCAGACCAACTAGGAAGTGTTAATTTTACCAAACGATGCTGCCTATGATCGGGATGCTCACTGGTATCCTTCGCAAACATCATTGATGGACCGGCTGACCTTGAATAATCATCGGAATATCTTGCTAGACCCAATATCGTCGTGGCAACTTCGACGTCGTTGATACACGATTCAATATTTCTTCCATCGATCATGTATGTGGCACTGTCAAACAACGCCATGATGCCATTATTGACAAAACCAATTCTACCCTCAGCCCCATATAAAACAGGTGGATCAGCGTCTGTCAAAATTTCACCTTCTACTTCAATAAATGCTTCAGCGGGTAAGAAATATCTACTTGTATCCTGAACTTGTAGCTCATTTCTTCCAGTCTTATGTGGCTCTCGTGCGTCATACGAATAATACGGATAATCACGTATCGATTCATTTTTAAGGAGTGGGGCATCCATGTCAAATGCTGGATCAGATACACGCTTGAACATTTTGTTATTAGTTCATTATCGTCTAACACGATAACCACTTCCTGCTACTAGACTTGCGGCTATATTTTTCTTTCTTTCCGATTCTGACCGTGGTATGGATGTATTAGCTAATTCTTTCAACCGTTCATTTGTAGCTTGATTTATTACTATACTGACATTGGCGGGTATCACTTCAGTGCTTGGAAGTGCAACTGGCTGTGGTTTTCGTCTGCGTATTAATCGTGATAGTCGTTCCTTGATCGCAGAAAATGCTTTACTAGAAACATTACCCACAGTACTAATACATTTTTCACCAACAACATCAATAGCTTTCATTCCTAGTTGTTTTACAATCGGTATCGCTTTTGGGGCCATCCTTCTGAAAAGACCTTGGATAACATCACCGAGTCCATCTCCGTAGATAGCTTTGTATATAGGCAATCGTGAAGTCATCACTCTGACCATAGCAGGTTGACGATGCGTACTGTGTATGATCACGGTTATGTTTTCTGTCAGGGATCTAATTGTGATCAATTACTGTAATAATCGTTGGCAATTTCATCCATAAGTGACCGATAAACATTCCTATCCATAGCACCACTAGTAAATAATCGCTGACAAATATCACCTGTTTCACTGATAATTTCAAGGAACTTATTGCCAACCCGCCGCCCACCAATTAATATCTCTAGTCGATCAACAACACAAGTACGTTACTGGGGTATGGGGTAACAAGGCCACTTGTCCTGGTACCAACAGTGGCAATACCACTTCCGATAGCACCAGGATCAGTATCTGCATCATATACCAATTCTGGCGATTCTAGTCTCGAGGCTGGGGTGTTTCTTTCTGTTTCTGCTTTTTCCTTTCCTGTTACAGAACTAGTTTGTACTCCTGATTTTCCCCTTTTACTGTTGATTTTTGGAGGCGCGGCTCTAATTCTTCTTCTTATTGTGGTGCCAGATAATTATCTATCTTACGGAGATACTCTGTAGACCCTTAGTAGCCTCTGTGATCGCTATAGTGGCCTCTGTAAGCGGTTTAAATAATTCTGCCGCACTTTCCACAAATCTCTCCCTTGCTTCTTGTCGCGCCTGTAATTGTTGTTTGACAGAATCATGGACAGGGAGTTTTAATTGCCTCTAGTCGCTGTCGACCTAATTTAGCTGTGCGAGATTATATAGTCAGTGCAGAGTCACTCATCGTTATTGATATAATATTGATTTATTTACAGACCATACTCTCTGTCACCATATTTTTTTATCCCTCTCCCACTTACTTGCCGTCAACACAACAATCACACACTCGTTAAGGCCACATGAGTTGTCGCCCCTATTGACAGACATAAACAATAAAAAAAAGCGGGCGACTGCACTTAACTTATAACCAATCTGATTCACACGGTGTCAGCCAAAAGACGCACTTAGCGTGGGAAACTATTTATGCCATGTATACAGGTAAGGGACCGTTTCGCGGTACAAGCATATATTGAATTTCACTTACAGTTTGGTTTCACAGAGCAACAGGGAGGGGGCCCGACGGTTGAACTGTATGAGTTCAATAAACAAACAGTCGGTAGACGTGTGTATACACAGTAGCACAGCCCAATAGCGGACACATACTCTGAGAAGCTGTTCGTTACTAAAATAATACCATAACGAGGCCGTAGGATCGACACTTCCTGCTACTACATTTGGTGGAAAAGGACAATTTTAAAAAAGAACAACCTTAAAAATATCTACGGATAAGAATAAATTTCTCAACGTAAGGAAGAAATATCGTTTACAGCCGAACATTTATTGACAATGCCTTGGTGCTAGCCAGCCTGAAGAAAAATCGAACTACTCAAAATGTTCTATGGTGGTTTGACTGTGTTTGAACTAAGTATGTAGTTGGTATAAGAGTTTTATTACACTATGTTAAATATACGGTGATAGAATGGGGTTGTTATCGACACAGATTTATTATGCATTTTGGTTCTGACTGAAAAGTATAACGCGACATGAAGGATGATGCCAAATTCTACGACACATGCAACTATAACAAAGTCAAGATCTACGACATTGCTTAAGCAAAGATAAAGTTGTTTGTAAATTTAAGGGCAACAAAATAGTACTCAAATTAGATCATTTGTTGGGTCAAGGCCGAAATTGTATTGTTTTGAGGCGTTCAAAGAGGAAGGGAAAATTTTTCAAGTAATTAAAAAGATGAGTGATTAAACAAAACTTAACATCAATCAGAAATATTCCTAAATTATATTTCTAACACAGCTAATGTTATTAACAGATGCATTCACTCAGGTCTTAACACCGTTTTACCATGACAGTATAAACAGATTACTTGGATAGTTCAGTGCTGTATACTGAGAATGAAAATTCAAATTAAAACAATTGTCAATTTCATTTTCAAGTTGAACTGTAGGTGGATCTTTTTGCATTAGTTAAGCTTGTACTTGTTTAGGTTCTTTGTCATCCTTGTGTTCGTCTGACCTTTTTCTTGTCAATATTATGCATTTATATTTAATCAATGGCAAATAATTGATTTTCCTTTCTATCCAATGATTGATTGGCATCAACTATATGGTCGACTGGCACAGATTGCGCGACTCTGTTGGTCTGATACCTTATTAACATTAGGAAGTCTGAAACCTCTTAGAGACTTGATCAGCCCAAGAATGTGTGAACAGTGTCTATGTAATCTGAAAAACACAAGAAAACAAGTGTATTAAAATAATTGTCTTTCTTGCAGAAATTTAATAAAATAATGTG
Organism: Megalonaias nervosa; assembly: GCA_016617855.1. Lineage (NCBI taxonomy): Eukaryota > Metazoa > Mollusca > Bivalvia > Unionida > Unionidae > Megalonaias > Megalonaias nervosa. Next base: position 1,410 of record JAECUM010022901.1, on the reverse strand, counting down.
GGATGTGGAGTTTCGAAACCATTTACACCGTATTTAATAGGCTTTGTAATGGCCCTAATTCCATTCAATACCTATATTTTGAAACTCGGATACTCACATCATATCTTTCAAAATTACAAATGGAATTATCCTGAATGAAACTGTGTATTATGGAGTTTGGTTTTTAATAGTTTAACCTTAGAAAGAGGTGAAACTATAATAAAATATTTATTTTGTCTTTATTAGGCCTGGGACTATAAATAACAGTAAACTACATCCTGCCATGTTTTGTATCTTAGTCATGCTAACTTCAAATTAAAATTGTCTCTTACAAGGTACTGATTTTATAACACCTGCAAACCGTTATAACATAAATAAAGGAAGATAAAACGAGTCAAATTACCCAGCGGACTAAGGTAAAAGCAGATGCAAATATACCTACTGCCAATGTGACTGTAGTTGTTTATTTCGAAGTGCCATTTGAATTCATTTTCTTTAAAAGGGATTATGCCCAATGATCGTTTTACGTGGGTCTGAAATATTTCAAATTTACTGGTTTATCAATGATACTTTTATAAAATACTTTCATCCGACCAACTGAGAATGTATGTTAACGCTGAGTGAAGAACTTGACGCACTCTCTTCTATCATGCAGGAATCGTTTTATAAGTTGTTTCCTTATTGTAACATTTTTTTCCGAAACATAAATAAATTATTTATTGATAATAAATAAAGGAAAGATTATCGTAGATCAGAAAAAGTACAAGGGTTTTTATTCTAACATCACAATTAATTGTGCACAATATCAATTGACGGGGGCGATTACATCACGAAAGTTATTACTTTAAATATGAAAAAAAAAATTTTGAAGTCATTCTAGAAATTCTGTTTTAATTAATGAAACTGCAAAACTTTGCAAGTACATCGAGATTATGTTATTTTGTTCTCTTTTGCAAAATTTCTGTTTGAAGATTCTGAGGAATTTCGTTCTTTCTCATAGGCCACCAGCAACATATACAACTTTTCAAATGATTGTCGCCATCGAAAATCCCAATCTCATGAACATATCCTTGTGTTCAAGCCTTTCTTAACACATGATTTGAAAGATTCTTGCAGTCAGGTAGGACAGTTTCACATACATTGTCGGGAATATTTTCCAGTCTATATGTTTCTTATACTACTGACTCCGCCATTTGGATGATACCTCTTGAGCCGTAATAACAGTAAATAAATGGGAGGAGTTTATCTTTGATACCGGAACTGAGACTTGCTAGTCTTTATTAAAGAGCTTATCAAATCGTTAGTGAAGCCGAGCGTGAGTACTGCGAAGAGTTCAATGCCACCGATGCTTTGTCAAAAATCTAAGAGCGGATCACACTACAATGACCCAAACTGCTGTGGGTTGACCTAGGCAGTGAGTTTATGGTCGCT
>JAECUM010022899.1:0-75401 GCA_016617855.1 Megalonaias nervosa | reverse complement strand
GGGAGGGGTAGGGGAAGGGGGGTAGGGTGAGTGGAATTGGATAGACTTACCATGAAGGCATTTATTAAATGCCCATCCGTATGTTTCTTTGTGGTTGATTAGTCTGCGGCCATAGCAACCCGCACATTTTAATATCAAATATGTTTTAGGCCCTAATTAATAGGTTTATAAAACATAAAGAAAGAATAAAAATAAACATAGCATTAAATAGATTGCACTATGTGTATTTTTCCTTACATAAATGTACCGTACAAATACTGACAGGCTATTGCAACTTTGTATCATTGGTACTTTGAACACTGTATTAAAATCTCATGGAACGTTTACACCTAACTGTTTCGAAGTCTCTGGCTCTTGTAGGTTACTTGGTGCAAGTTCAGTTTTCTTTTCTTCTCTCACTCCACATCCCCGTATTATCTCCTTTATGCATGTGTGTGTGTGTGTGAGAGAGAGAGAGAGAGAGAGAGAGAGAGAGACAGAGAGAGAGAGACAGAGAGAGAGAACAATCTTCGCAAACGTTCATGTCGCTGTCTTGCGCCTGACTCATCTGAGAATTCTTCTAGAATCACATTCGTCCTTCATCTTTTGTCAACTCAATTTCCTTCATGCAAGAGCATGCAAAGGCATTTTTGTGACTGCATTCATTGGCATTCCAAGCTCTTACAATGGCATCATCCTGTGGTATTCCCTTTAAGGTGATTGTCAATGTGCACAACTGTAGTGATCTGTTTTCACCAGGATTGGGATCACTTTTGTGTTTAAGTCGTACAAGGTTGTCTATCATTAAGATCAGGAGACACTCTCTTATTCTAGTTATCTTCTGGTGTACTCCATCTTCTGTTTCACACTAAACAGAGTAGAGCTTAAGATACGAGTTGTAATAGCACATGTCATGCTCTGCTTTTGCTTTCAACAATCTCTCTATCTTTCTGAAGCTTATTGTTGTTCCTCGTTCAGCTGTTATATCAAATACGGTGTTTATGCTATGATAGTCCATGACAAATTCCAGTGTATTCCCGTCTTGAATGAATCCTATGTGTGTTCAGTTGAAGATGTTTAAAATTCTGTCATACGTTTGGTAGAGTTGGAAAAGCGTCGTTTTCAGCAAATTCACCAGATCCTTTGCCTTCCAGATACTTTTGCAATTAATGAAGCCCTCCAGAAAAAATATGAATATGTAAAGATATATCTAAGTTCCACTCTTGTAATAAATTGTGTCTTCCAGCGCGAAGGTTTGTTTGAAAGCGTGCTTTGCCATGCAGCGCACACACTTTCTTCAACTGGTACAGCTGAGACATGTCCCGTAATTGTACTTGCAAAGACGATGTGTTCTTCAGGTTTACTTAGCACGATGTCATCTTGAACATAACATCTGCTGAAATGTTTTATGTTTGTATTTATTAAGACCACCAGCACGAAAGAATACCACACTTAGACAGAATGTATTATGGTCACTAAATAAGATATGTCTAATTAGGGCTGCAACATCTGCAACAGAATCATACTCCCCGCCAAATTCCACAAAGATATGAATACCTGTTTGGTGTGTACAATAGCGGAAACATTAAACACAAGATACCAGGTTTATATGGCCAGGGCAGTAGAGATCCGCTTTTTTCAACACAGCAGCCTCTATTATCTCTGCATAGCGGTACTGATCTGTGAAAATCTAGTTCCATCTAGTCTTTCTGCAACCGACGTTCTCTGTTTGTGTTCAGAAATTACTCGGCTTGACTCTGTCACAGTTATATTGCTTAGTCCATGAGCTAATTTTATTTCCTCATAGAACCTCCATTATTCTTTTACTTCATCTACATATGTATTTGAAATGTATTGATCTCTGCGACTAAAATGGTATTCAACATTACTAATTTTATTCCATTCTGTTGCTGAAAATTGAGCTCTATATACACTACAGAATATCTTCTTCGACTCTAAATTATTACAACAGATGTTCTTCAAGATATGTAAACTTCAAACGACCATAAACAACAGTTTTGTATAAATTTACAGTTGTTTTATCGCATTCATTATTTTCTGTTTGCAAAACAAAGTTTGCACAGTATCTACAATGTTCTTACAAATGACTTATTCATGAGCAAAACAATATTGCAATATTGCTGATAATGTAAAATAGGTTTCACCATCGACTACTTTCTGTAAGTTTTGTATCCGTTTTTTCTCATAGAACATTTGCAGCACACAATTCTTTGTCAATATCCTAGTGTTGTTGTCTTTAAGTAGCTTTAAAATGTCTTCAGATGGAGTGTAGCAAACTCCATCAAGGACAGGAATCTGCAGTTCTTTCAATGCGGTCACTTTTACAGACATAATTCTGAAGAATTTCTGAAAAGAGTCCAGTGATGTAGAAAAGAAAAATAATTCAATGGCTTCCATTGAAATATTTCGTGAATACATATTCTTCCTACACTTGGGTACATCTCATAAAACATGGAATCATTCAGAGCATTTCGATTTTATTATTAATACAATTGAATATGGCACTATCAGGCAATTAAACTGTACGCACATCAGATGGTTTTATCCATATTTATACACGTATTGTTGTGAAAATAATAAAGTGTGGCTTAAAATTGACATCTTAGGGTTAACCAGATCCTTTGCATCAAAATTACTATACATCTATTGTCTAGTCTCAACAAAAACGCATTTATGATTTTTGATAATATTTTTTGTTAAACTTGACAAACATTAATGTATTTACACCACTGTAATGGCCTTTATTTGATCATGTCAGTAAATACTATTTATTGTACCTTTTTGTCAGCTCTGCATCTTACATGATATCCAATACAGATATGTGAATTAAAGACAATGAGTGATAAAACATAGATAATGATACCAAGAGAAGTGCGAATGCTATTATGGCTATGAAGAATGTCAAAATTATTCAACCTGACTTTACTAATGGGCATTTTGTATAACTACATGGTATGCTAATATGCAGTAATTTTAAATTATTCTTACAGATTGATTTTAATTTCGGACTCTTTAATAAGATCTATAAGGAATAAAGGAGGCCAGGAAATGTCAAGTCCTATGCGCTGTTATGCACATACAATTAAAGAATGTAAAATAAAAATGGAAAAGTAATAATAATGGAAAAATATATATTTTTAAGTATTACAGTGTTATAAAATAAGAAATAATTACCTTGTGTAACCTCGTGCTTCGTAGTCTTCTGGCATCATTGTGGGAACAAAATAACGAAAACAATATTCATGTTGTATGTATATATACGAATGTTTATATTCTGTTACTGAAAATGTGAATGACCAAAACAGCCATGTTGTACAATGTATATACCCACAGCCCTAACATTGGAGGTAACTTGTTACAGAACTGGCAGAGAAAATGATTAGATTAACAGTACTGTTTAATTTAATTGACAACGTGATGATGACAGAGCCTGCATCAATTTGCTCAGTTTGAGTCGACGAAACACCCTTTATCATTGAACTGAAAGTGCTCATTGATAATTTGGACTAAATCTCTATTTTGTGATTACTGTGAATCCATTCAAGCACATACTGAATTATATCACTGTGATACATCAAGTGGTTAGCATATCAGCTCATCCAAGACTATTGTCACATCAGCACATTTGATAAACGAATTCATTAACACATTCTACTTTTGGACTTGCGATAGATCTTTTGGCATTATTTGGAATTTGATTGACCATAATGTAAGTTCCTCTTAAATTTTCATTTTATAACTTAGAGAATTCAATTATTTATTGAATGTTACTAAACCTGTTGCTTTGCTTTTTTGTTGCTTTGTTAAAGTCTGTGTAGTAACAGATAATTTGGAGCTCGTCCGGGAAATTATAATTGCATTAGAAATTTAAATTGATTTTGTTTCTGAATTTTCAATGTCTGTGGCAAAGATTTTAATTTCACATATTTGAGAAATCTGAGAGAAACCACCAAGCTTTTGCAGTGTCATCTGAAGTGGAGAACTTTGTTTTAACTCCTACCCACGAAGGGTTGGAATCTTTGAAAATGGAGGAGTTGCTTCAGCTTACCAGACATTATGATCGTTCTGAAGCGAGGGCTTCTTTAACAAAGCAAGATATAAAGCATATTTCGTTCAATATTTGGTGGAAAAGAAGTTTTTGGATAAGTTTTTGGATAAAAATTCTTTGGGCTTAATTAGTAAGTTTGTATCTAGATTTGATGGGACATTAAAAGAATTACGTTCAAAAAAATAGATGTAATAGAGTTAAGTAACCTTCAGCTACAGAATCAGATGATAGAAATACAGATTCAGAAGGAGGAAAAGGAAACAAAAGTATAAATGCTAAGGGACGAGGAGAGGAAGAGATAAAAAGAAGAGAGTTATATATATATTTAATTTGTAGTGGGTGATTGACCTTTGTCCATATTTGAGGGTAGGAGTTTGGATCTACATGACTAATGACATGTAGGGTAAACATGTTTACTTAGTTTTGGGTTCTAGGTGCAGTATTTATTCTGATCTTAGAAAATTCAAGAGTTGAATTACGGTTACAGTTTGATAGAAATTTCCATTAAGACTACCCTCATCCTGGTTGTCTTATTGTGACTTCGGTTTTTATATTAAGGATGTTTTATACTAAAATTCCTCATTCAAGATCTTAACATCCTAGTAGGAATTAGTCTTTTAGTTGTCTTCAGTTAATAATTTGAGAGGATTTATTTATATAAATTATTTATTGGATTTTTACAAGTGCTCATGAATAATTTCGGACTAAATCACTGTTTTGGGGTTATTGTGAATTCTTTTACAGACATTTTCAATTATATCATTGGGATACATCAAGAATGTGAGACATCAATACTGCTGCAGGCTTTTGGTACATCTACACATTCACGATTGGAGTTTTTTTCGGAACACTGCTGGAATACATTTAGACTTGTGACAGACTTTTATGACTATTTGGGATTTAATTCACAATACTGTTCCTTTTGAATTTTCACCTGGTATTCTAGGGAAATATATTATTTGACGAATTTTACAAAACGTTTTGGTTTTCTCTCTTTTCTGTTACTTAGTTTACGACCATAGAGTCATAACACAAAATTGGGGGCAGTCGTCCGGATTCGAATTGCTGTACAATATTTCAGAAACCGTCAATTTGATAAATTAAAGGCCATATTTAAGATTGTACGAGTTCTTTCAGCTCTAAATTTCAGTAAATTATGTAAAATGTTTGTAGATGCAAGTGGTGCAGAGGACGGTGGAGTACTGATTCCATATAACTAAAATGGCGTGGACCATGAGGTGTGCTATTTTTCTATTAAAAAACAAACAAGCCCAGAGAACTTATTCCACAATCGAGAAGGAATATTTGGCTTTAATATTGGCTTTGCAACACTTTGAAGTGTCCATCAGTTCACACGTCAACGATGTCCTCCATATGTCACTTTTAAGAAGCTTCCTCTAAGTGCGTACAGAATAAATAAGTATTACTGATCAAAGAATTCTCTCTACGTAATGATAGCTTGCTGAATACATAATGCAACTTCCTAAAAGTCGACTAACTTATTCATTGCAAAGTAGGAAACACCAAACTTGGGACTGTACAAAAGAACGCTGCTTCATGCCAGGGAAGCTCTATTACTCAAAGAAGTGGATTACCCAAACATCAGCACTAAAATACATTTTACGGTAGCAATTACAACACGACGAGCATATGGGATATGTCTAACGAACTTATTTCATTGGTAATCGCAACATGTGAAACACTTAGGTCTAGGTACAAAGCCAACAAGACTGCTACTAAGCTTCACGCTTAACAAAAGTAAAAGTAAATTTTCCTGTTACGATTTAAATACAGACAGAAATAACCCAGCTATGTTTGGGTTAACAAACTTAATGAAAATAGCTTACTACATCATGTGGAGATTTCAAAATGGACTTCTTTGGGGTCATAGTTTGCGAATGATACTGATATGACATTTATCTCTCTTGAATAAATCTCTCCCTAACCTCGTCGATAGGCATCAAGAGTCCCGTGAGAATGATTTTCTGTGACGACAAAGCCTTTGGCTGATGGCTTGGTTTTATAAATATTTTTTTTAATACTGAATGTCCCTAAATAAATAAGTATCAATACCTTGAAATTACAAATAGAAATCAGAATAGAAATAGCTTGGATTCTAGGTCGTTATATTGACTTGACGTAAGGCTAGTTTCTTTTGGAACAGGACGAATAAAAATCTTTTTAATTTTTCCTTTTTATAAACCCATGGAAAAGGTACATAAATGTTGCTATCTATATTTACTTATTATCTTATGCAATAGTATCAAGAGTGACACAAATCAACCAATTAATTGTCTCGAAAATCACGACGTCTGATAATTTAAATACTGAGAATTTAATGACTGGATGTGAAAGGTTTTATCCCATTCAGTTCTAAAAGCTGATAATAAAGCCTTAGAGATTACAAGATTGTTTTAAAAAAATCTAATACATGCTATTTTAACAAAAGTACACATAATGCAATATTTGATTTCAGGTTTGCAATTTGAATTCAATGACACAGAAGTTTTTAGATGATTCCACAAAATATAAATTGACGAATTTACGTCATTGATTTTTTTGTGTGCAATAACCTGCTTCTTGATGTCAACGTTTCAATCCATCTTTTATGAAGAAAAAAAACCCATTCAGTTAATTCATTTCCTGGTTGATGACAGACGCATCTGTCGACAAGAAATGAGCAATAAGAATAAGTCATTAAAGGCAATTACTAATCTTTTCAAATTTTCCCGTAATTGATAATATTTGTTTTATTCTAAGACGTAAAACTGTATCAATATCACAGAAGCTAGAGGAAATGTCAATGCAATTTATGTCAGTATTACAGGGATTAGATCTACGAAATGTATTTTGTTATGCACGTTTATATTTTCTGTAACTTCTGGTATATGATTTCATTAAATTTTCATAATTTTTGTTCATGGTCCTAAACTGTATTGAATATTTGTTTTTATAAATTGTTTGTGTAATTTGAATCTGTTGAAAAAACAAATTACGTAGGATCTATGAATAGATGTTTACGTACGTGTTGTCAATTAGTAATAATAATCGTAATAATAAGACTTAAAATGGCGCCTATAGCATATTTTCTCAGTGACTAATGAGATATGGAAGTTTCAAGAAGAATTCTGCGGATTCCCATTGGTTGCGCGAGGTCATGTAAATATACGTAATTTTTCGTAAATTAATAGTGTATGTTGTCACATGGGGTCCATTGCGAACAACAGTCGCAATATACGATGTAGCATTCAGTTTCATTTCGATTTCTGGAGTCATTCACACTTTTTGTGTTCCTGATGTAAGTCTATAGACGTGTTTTATGTTGTACTTAGATATTTTTCGAGAGGGAAAACATTTGTTTGGACTGTTCAGTGGTGATATAAAGTGCCCATTATTTGGACAATAATGATATTCTGGAACTGTTATAAATTATTCAAAAGAATTCTGGACAACACCATCTTGACATGTCACGGTTCTTGTAGGACAAGTACGTTACCGGAATTGAAATTATATGGGACCTTTGATTCGTTTAGGACTTTCATAGACCTTTCTAAGGACTAATTTGGATTCGCTTCATTATACTGTAAGTTCCTCTCACATTTCTCATGTATCACTTTAATAATTTAATTGTTTGTTAAGTTTTTGTTACTTAAGTTTTTGACCATAGAGTTGTAACAATTTTATGTGTCGTTATCACAGGAGCTAGATTTACGAGATGTCAGCGTATTTTATGTACCATAATCACAGGAAAATGAACTAAGGAAATTAGTGTTTCTATGTATCAATGTCACAGGAACTACATCTACGAAATGTCAATGTATTTTACGTATATTTGATATTTCCAAGATTATGTTTTCGTGTTCTGATTAAGAAAATCAAACCCAGCATACGTTGTGGTCTCCTAATTACAACAATGTGATTTTGTAACGATAAGAGTGTCAACACAGCGGATGACGTTAATACAGATAATACAGAACTGAACTATACTCATTTAAATATGATTTAAAATGTAAAAGTTCTTTTGGATCGGCTCACGCATTTATTCAAACAGTATATATTATGGAGAGTTAACATACATTATTTGGACTTTTTTTAAAAACTGAAAAGTTTAAGACGTTTTAACATTGTGAAACTCATTGCTAACTTAGATAAATATATTTCAATCCATTTAACAATAATTTGAAGGGTATTAACTCCAATGAAAGGTAGGATAATAATGCTTATTTCTATGTTCTATCTGTAGTAGAATATATCTATAAGATATATATATATATATATATATATATATATATATATATATATATATATATATATATATATATATATATATATATATATATGTGTGTGTGTGTGTGTGTGTGTGTGTGTGTGTGTGTGTGTGTGTCCGTCTGTCTGTCTGTCTGTTTGTGTGTTTGTGTGTGGACGAGCAAAGTGGAGAGTTTCTCTATCTGACTTTTGTCATGCTACTATGTAGTAAACAAGATATTTACTAAAATTTGAGTTTAGGTTATTTTTATTTACAGCTGAACTAGATTTTTCGTCTGAAATCTTCTTACGTCGTATGTCAATGCAATCTGTTTATAATTGGAATTTGAGAAACAAAATATTCATTCCTGTTTTATATATCTTTGTGAAACTTGGATAAAAATTTTTTGTTCTGTTCAAGTATAATAATAGAAGAATTACTTATTTATATCATTTATTGTGTAGCGTAAATTTTCTCCGTTGATCTACTTTGTCTCTTATTCTCGTGCAAATGAAGTTTTAAAACGACTTAGCGTCAAATAGTTAATTTAATGAACGTTGTAGGGATTGTAGTTTATCTATTTAGTGCATCGAAACTTAATTAAATACATTATCAAACACACAAACAGTAAATAAACTTAATTAAATACATTATCAAACACACACACAGTAAATAAACTTTATTTACTTCATCAAAATATCATATGATGTTCACAAAATACATCAAGATTCACAATAATTTACGAAACAATAATTTCTTATTCACGAGACATAATTATAATGATTTGCATGTTTTGGGTCATACGCATATAGAGAAACGACGACCTGAAACTTACATCGCAAAATCAAAATGTCAGTTTATCAAATAATATTGTCTCGAAATTAATATTTATCTAGAAAGTATGTTAAAGGAAATAATTAGCATTACACTACTTTCTCATCCCTTAACATACACAAAAGGATTATGAAAAATAGATATATACCTAAACACGAAAAAACAGTTTTGGAATTGTTTATAGCATTTAGCTATTTTTCTACAAATAAACCAGGGATTTAGAGATACGTAGTACAGAAGGTAAATTGCTACATCAAGATAAATAAAAACACATAATTTAAAGTGTTTCAAATGTGTTCCTCCGCATACGCTGTATAATAAAAGCGAATAAATTCTAATATATGACCGGCAACGAGAATACATGAAAATGATATTGTCTGAAAACCTTCTTTAATTAAAAATGTGAATATCTATCCGAACTGATATGCATGACTGTTATCATTAATAACATTATCTTCATCGGGTCATGATATTACATCATCTGTTACCCAACAGGAAATAAACTACACATGTAATGAATGCGTTACGTCGCAGATGAATCGAGAAGATTAACATAGAAAACTTATGATATTAATGAATTATAAATATTATGCCAAATACAATGTCCGAAATGGTTTGGGTGTACAAAAGATTTAGGATGGCAATTAACCATTTAAAAGATCAAATATCCCAGAAATGGCATGAAAATCTAAATAAATGTTGGTAATATAACAATATTGCTTAGTTAATAAGATACAAATAAATTTAGAATGGCATTATGCCAATTAAGAGATCAAAAGTTTCCTTTTACCCATGGTTTCCATCTGTGCTCTGAATTTCGCATTTCTCCACCCCACCCTACCCCATCCTCATTCCACGGGGTGATTGTTTAGATACATTGCTATGTGCACAATACAATCTTCGTTTGTTTTCAACATGTTTCGTTACAAGAATAAAAAGTAACTCGTCGGCTCTGAAGAAAATCAAACGGTAATACTTAATTTTATAGGATAATAAAAATTGTTCAATATAAAGCGTACGAAATTCGTTGTTTATTCTTTCAGACATAAGAACTTTTGGATCGAGATTAGAATGTTTGCAGCTACACTTTGAAGGAATGTGTAAAGTGAATCTGACTTAATGCCTGCATGACGTCATGTCACTTGACCCTTCGGAAATCGTCTCTCGTGATACGATGTAAACAATATGGCGGCGCCCAAGATGACCTGAACATTATAATCTTTTGGCGACGTTTAACTATCTACGGATAATGAATCACCGAAATTAAGTAACTGTAATTCGAAATCTTCGATGTACCTACATCCATCGGATTATTGTAACTTAACAAGAGATGTGTAAAAGTGTTAATCTTTATGCTCAAAATACTACACATGACCAACTCATGGTTTTAATCATTAAGCATGTCATGTTATAAGAGTTTCAAATATTCTCAGTTTTTACAACAGTTGAAATTACTAAGTGCTATTTGACTGGATAACCACTTTATTTATATTTTTCTGAATTCATTTGAAGACACTCTGGTTTGCATAATTGTGGTACATCAGAAAATTCAAAACAATTGGTACCTCAGGACATTCAAGAATTGGTAAATCAGGACATTAAAGATTTCTGAGGGCAATGAGCGAACTTGAAGCCACACAAATGCTAGTTTGCTGTTTTGTGAAATTGTGGTCCTTATGAGAAAATTAATACCACCTGTGGTACAAACCGGTAACGAGTGGTAAGTGAGCTATCAAATTGTCGTTTCGATGTCATATCTTAGTCTAGTCCATGAAACTCCTTTGGCTGTTCATTTAGGTGACAGTATTGCAGTTATTAAAAGAAAACTGATTTAAAATGAAGATTCCAAGACTATGCATCTAATTTAAATAGAAATTGGCATATATATAGATATATATAACACATCAGTTTAGTTGATTCTAATTGGTCCAAATAAACTCATGAAATTCTTGCTCAGTTAACATATCAATTTATTTGATTCTAATTGGTCCAAATAAGCCCATGGAATTCTTGCGCAGTATTCTCTCTACGGATTGGCTGCAATCGTGGAAAAATTTTCTTTACCCCACCTATTGGAACTTGTTCTTTTTACTAATAACATGAATATGTTGGAGGCCATTTTATTAATCGACTGCCCAACTGGAATTGAGAAGAAAAAAAATCAGCTCTTTCTGAATATGGCGAATTTACCCCACAGGAACTTTTATACCATGTATTACCTATCATGCGCTGAAGAAAACAAAATGGCGTTAGACCCCAGAACAAGAAGAAGAAGAAGAACAACAAATACAATTAACGGTACTGGTCAATTGATAGCATGCACGAGGGGAAGGGTGGGCGGTAATCCTGTAAGAAGGAATTCGTCCTATATAAAAGAATGTTTTAAACGTTAACTTCTAGAAGCCATTAAACTTACCTCTATTCATAGAAGAATGTAGACATAAATCGGTCTCTCGACTGACCGAATGTTAGGCCTAACAATCTACATTATTGTTACGTAGTAAAATAGCTCAAACCATCTGATGTCTCTTATGTGATGTAATTCCGACCGTCTCCTGTTCCAAATCAACTAATGCAAATATCCGATCACAGATAGATTACAGTAATATGGAATTTCTTTATCTAGTAATAAACCTTTCATATGAATATCAAACAACTGAAAGTTACATACCTTAGGTATCAACATTTAACCTCAACGAATCATACTATGTGACATCACACGGAACTTCCACACAGTCTGTGTTGAAAAACGATGTACTCTGAGTCAATTGTTACATTTATTTTCAAGGACAATTACTCTTTTAATTCTCATTTATAAAAGAAAATCTTCTTATAAATTGTATTGGTTATAAAACTGCCCAAAAGAATCGACAAATGTTTGGGACTTATTTTTATGCTCAACAAATTAAAGGTACAACATCTGAGTCAGATTGAACGAAATTACATCTTCTTTCTATCTATTTCCATTACAATATAAAAACTATGTGATAAACAGAATCTCAAATTGGTAATGATTTAATATTAAATTTATTAAACTCGTTGAATAATGTCTACCTTGTGCACGCCAAGGCTATCAAAACTGGACATTATTCAACTCGTTTCATTGTGTGTGTGTGTATATATATATATATATATATATATATATATATATATATATATATATATATATATATATATATATATATATATATATATATATACACATTTTATAATTCTTAGAACATGACTGGATATATATTACGTGTAATTCTTGTTCATAACTGTAAATATTTTAATAATCTATAAAGAAGATATTATATAGCTAATTTTGTACACTTGTGTAGATTCTATTTTAAGATATTACAGTGTACGGTGCCTGTAGATTACTTAGAATCTTTAAACAGATGTTGAAGTTTCTAATAATACAACCTGTTGACAAGTGTGGGGTGATTTTTCATTCGCTAACGGGGTGGGGGTGGAGGCTTACAAAAATTAATTTATTTTCCCATTGGATGGGTTAGGTAACGTGAATAGGTATTGTAAAATATTAGATTGAGTAGGAAGACCTATCACGCGGGTATATTGCGACATATAGTCATAATAGATTCTTGGAAGTGTACATAAGGTAGGGAACCGAGCAATCAATTCATACCTTTTTCTGAGTTCATTCTTATTTCGGTTTCTTGTTTCATATGTTAAAATCAGTCTGTAAGTGTGTTTAATGTTGTGTTTAGATAATCTGACAGGAGACATTTGTTACAATTATTCATTGGAATTACAAAGTGCCAAATGGACTAGGATATTACTCTTGGACTATTGTGAATTATTCAAAGGAGTTCTGGATAATGCCATTGTGATACATTCGAGGATCTGAAATTCATTCAGAACATTCGTTTTTTTTTTCTACTTGAATAGAACTTTTCAGGATTATTTTGGATTTAATTCATAATAATGTAAGTTCCTCTTACATTTTCATTTAATAACTTTGATAATTGAATTATTTGTTACGTTGTACAAAACTTGTGTGTGTGTGTGTGTGTGTGTGTGTGTAAGTTAATGAAACTGCATTTGGAACAAAACTGGTACAACATTTTATGGGAGACGAACAAGCTCCCCAGTGAGGCCCACACAGGCCCTGTAGCTGGAGCAGTTTAATGTATTCATGAATAAAATTGATTCAAAGTGTTTAGAACCATGAGATAAATTTAAAGAATTTTTCATATTCTCTTCAAATGTTCACCCAACTATTAAATTCGCATCAGAATTATCAAACAATTGAATTTCATTTTAGGACCCACCGACCCTCCTCAAGGATGGGAAGACAGAAACCAACTTCACCTGCAAGCCAAATGTTTCGCATCAATATCTGCTACCGAACAGCTACTACATTAAAAACGTCATAAAGAACTTTCCATTTAGCTTTGCGTTCGAGTCGAACGCATCTGCTCTAACTCACTGAATGTCGAAAATCAAGGGTTACAATCAAAGGAGAGTATACGAAAGAAAAAGCCGTCACAGAAATATCTTATAATCACTGTACCAAGTTTAAAAGAACCAAATCAGGCAATAAACGCATCTTTTTTGAGGTAGCATAGAACCCCTCCCCCGATGACCCAAAACTGATACAGATCTTCCGAAGACATTGGTAAATAATCAAACCTTCAAATGACCCACACCTGCTTCACATATTCCATGGACATCAGGATCTAATGGAGCCTCCAGTTCATATGACAGATATCATGTCGGTACAGATCGTTGCTTACAGCAGATCATCAATATCAAAAGTCATTTGGTTAGTACAGGCAAATTAAATGAGGTGGCTGAGATTTACTTTTGCCGGTGCAATAAGTATCCTCCAAAATGAAATTTCATGACTCTACATACACAAGTATAAGAAAAACTGAGATACATAAAAGCAATCAAGGTTGACGCTTACTGTAAGAAACAACAACACAGCCGAAATACTGATGCATATGTCCAGCCCGTGTGTTTCGCATGCAAGACAAAAATAGCTCAGAGTCAGAGATGTCTCTGTTTAGCTTGCATGTAAAATCCATGCAGTATTGGGAATTGAACATATATTGCTAATCGTACACACATACACCTATCTATCTATCTATCTATCTATCTATCGATTGAACCAAGAATGTAAGATCTTAAGGTTGTAACCTTTATTATTTTTATTGAAAAAAAAATTATGTCGTATTTGATAGATAACGTATGATCCTTATTGCTGGCTCTCACTAGATTTTTCTACACATACATTCAATGTCACTGTAAGAAGTATGAAAGAATCTGAGATATTTGAATCGCCTACATTTTAATGTCGTCTTTGTGCCTTAAGTTAGAACGCAGATGTCACAGCAATTAAATGCTGTGATAAATCTGCCTCCATGAAAATTAATTATATTAAATCGGATTTTAGAAGTGAGTAGGTATGCACTGAAAATACGAACAAAGACTGCCCTACTTACAAACGCTCCAGATTTTCATATTGTGCCAGCGACTCCGATGAAAGACGTGTAAGATATTGTTGACTTGATATGACACTGTAAAAAATAGAATTATTAGTATAGAGTAACATATAGGTGTAAAATGAAGAAAGTGTAATCAAACATAACGGGCGATATGGAATGACACAATTAATATTCTGCGTGAAGCACATGCAGGTATCCTTAAATGCCCATCTAAATGATGAAATGAACAACACCAACACGTAGAATGACTATCTGGGATACATGATAGAAGTAAATATTGATACAAAACAATATAATGGAATCCGAACGGAAAAAGACCTACGTTAAATAAGGCAATGTACATTAATCAGTTATGCAGAACATTTTGTACAAAGGTTATCGTTTCATTTTCGATATTCCGAACAAGCATTTCAGCTGTACGTACATGAACCCTTAACAGAGATCAAACATCACAAAGCAAGAAAACATATAACTGAAGATAACGAGTAGACTACCAAAGTATAAATGTTTACAATATAAAAAATATAAAATGTTTGAAGAATAAAAAAAGAATCCGAAAAATTCGGAAAAAGACAAGTGAACAATATTTTCTTTCGTGTAGTCTGTAAACAAGCTATAATAATGAATACATTACAATTATATGACTGACGTAGTAGTAGTTGATTCTGGGGTTAGTGACGCAAAGACCCTAATTTTCCTAGGATAAATACAAATATTCACCGACAGACCCCATTCCACCACCCCCTGCTCTACCCCCACTTTTTCGTGGATTTTTGGTCTTTGGTTGGTCGTTTGTATTATCCTGGGAAAATTAGGGTCTTTGCGCCATAAACGCCCCAAAATCGTCTACTACTATATATTGATTGATGTTGTTTTTAGATTTCCTCATCAAATACTTGAGTAAAAATATTCGATACCATTGTTTAGATTGTTTTATTAAATATTGAATCAATCAATACGAACTGTCTACTGCAAGAAATTTGCTATCATCATCATCAACTTTTTCGCCGATCACTAGCATTTCAACAAACGAAAGAGAGAATGCTTCATCCTCATATTGCCTTAGGTATAATCTTAATTTTCCGCCAACTTTTCTTTTACAATGCATCAAACTGTTTAATCTTACCTTGGATACTTTTTCCATGAATTTTTAATCATACTTATTTCCTGCTGAATATAGTTTTGATTTTAAAAAAGTCGATGCATATCGTTACATCTTCACTTGTTATATATCGCAGAAATTATTAACTTTATTTCTAATACCGCATTTAATTCATCAATCAATTTCAAATATTTTGAATCAAAGAAACGAAGTAAAACAGTTTTAGGATCATAATTGCTCATGTAAATGATGATGTTTATTAAAATTTCATCTTCTATTGCCACGGTCACTGGTTTATTGTCGACTAATGTAATTTTAAGTTCCGGGTTATCACTGTTATTTGTTATTGTCAATGTTTCGAACATTATATCTAAGTTTAGAAAAAAATTTATACCTGATTTAAATCAGCTCTGCTAGAGCTAACATTCAACTTGATATGTGTTTTGATACCGATTTTCATATTTCTTAACTCGCATTGGCAAGATGTCAGTCAACATACTGTCAAGGATTCTAAACTCACCGATCATATCGTATTTAACGCCACGCAAGTAAGATCTTATTTGATCCAACAACTGTTTATACGTTACACTTACGGTTTTACACGTCCTTTTTTGTCTCAAATCGTGGTTCTATTTTCTTACAGGCGGCCGTCAACGAGACACCAACACCAGAAATTATCAAGAAAAATGGATTTAACGCAGCTCCACTAGAAATTATACCTGAACTTGTCAAAGCAACCGGAATATACGAAATCAATCGCAAGATTCTGCCGTAGTATTTGTAACATCGTTTCACACATCAAAGTTTTTTGTGATAAAACTTGTAATATTGCATTAGCGCAGCAAGTTAGGTTTTTCTGAATATCTTCAGATACATGGTTGAAGTCGATAATTTGCTTTCTGAAATTATTTTTTATGCTATAGTAAAATTTTGTCACACCAACAATTTGATCAAGAAGCTGACGAAACGTATCGTTTATAGGATCTGCCAGAAAACTTCTGTACTTGTCACGAACATCAGACGAAGCATTATTGTATCTTTCATCCGTTAATACTTCATCTTTTCTTAACCAGCTGTATGAATCAAATCTATCGTTTAATTTTAGAAGCGTGTACATACAGATTTACCTCATTTACTAAATCCGCATAATCTTTTTCTTTTTCATCAATAAACCCAATTACTAAGCTGATTTCACTTAACGTAAGATTCTTAAGAACAAGATGTTGTCTAAGAATTGCATACGCTGTTGCAAAATTTGATGGCAATTATTGCTTAATACTGTTTTTATTTGTTACATTTGGTCCAACAAAATAAATCATTCTTACTAATAATCTGCGATACATGTATGTATGTATTTTCTCGATTTCTCTGTAATAATCACGTATTAGCAATTGCCTAGAGCGTTGTAGTGATGGTAATGGAACATCTTCAGCTTCACTAATATCATTGTACGAATCAATTTTCTGTAAATGTTTAATGATTCAATTTCATTAAAAAATATATCTTTTTCAGAATCACTGTACGAATCAACTTCAGAATTAAGATCTTCAATTACTTTTAGTGATTTATTGATGATAATCGGATCAAAATTAATTTCATCTTCCAACATTGGTAAAATTGAGTTAGCTTATGCTTTTATCAGAAGTTCTGCATCAGCTGCTCTATCACCTACAATTTTAAGTAATGTATTTTTATGAGGATAATCCGTACCAAAATCGCGAAATATCAGACGTTTCAAATAATCCATCTCTCAACTTTGTATTTTTTTTTATGATTTTACTCCCTTTGATTCTGCAAGCTTGTCAAGTTTAACATGCATATGTTTTATTCGACCTTGTTCAGATACCTTTCTACCATGCGCTCTTGCTTTTATCAGATTGGATCTGTATCAACATTGTATTTTCTTTATTGAGCTCGAACAACGCATTTTTAACAGCTTGTCAACTTTCTGTTGTTCTTCACGACAATCAGCAGGATGAGAGTGCTTGTAATTACATCAATATCTTTGATAGCTTCTTTTAGTTGTGGGTCTCGCATTCCCATTACACATACACAGTTGTCTTCGTTTTCTGTCAACTTTACATTGATATCGTTGAGTGATTCTAATTTTAAATTTTTCATTTTGTTAATACCGTTTAAAGCAACTGCCTCAAAGTATATTATCAGGACCAATCAGCCGACTAAAATCAGCAACAGAAATATCTTTTTCCGAATTGAAAATGTTATCATAAAATTCTTTAGCGACTGTTACAATTGGTGGGTCGTTTGTCGTAGTCATCTTATTTTTTACGTTACATTAAATCATCGACGGTATATATTTGAAACGCGGTCAGACTAGGATACGGACTTTCAGCTGCAACAGCAAATATTCTGAAATACTTTGTACTTGTTTACCGTGTTTGCTGTAGCAAGCGTAAAGTAAACTGGATTACTAATGTATGTATTAGTTGTGCTGTACAACGTTGTCCAAGTTGTATTGTCAGACGATCCTTCTAATCGCCAATTGTAGATCCGACCAACGTCAGAACTTAGTCGACCTCGCAAATTAAACTGCCAAATCGTAACCGCAACAGGACATTGTATTTGTCAACGTAACTTTTATTTGTTAGGTCCAATGAATTGTTGGAACGTATGCTGATGTTATCTTGTTGTTGCCTATGTCCAAGGCGCCAGACATTGTATCTCCAGAAGTTAGAAGTCTCTCCGCTTGTTGTCCATTCCTGGCCGCCGTGTATCACAAAACTAAACAAAAACGCATGATTCGGATTATTACCAAAGTATTGCGTAGACGCTGTTGCAAACAATCCCCATCTATTATCAGTTGTGTCAGTCAACATTGGAATATGACCGACGTTATTTTTTGATCGTTTTATTGCGCCGCTAGCAGTTGCAACAGCACTGTCAACGTATTTTTTATTTGTTAGGTCCAATGAATTGTTGGAACCTATGCTGATGTTATCTTGTTGTTGCCTATGTCCAAGGCGCCAGACATTGTATCTCCGGACAACTTTACCAAATTGTTTTTTACAAATCTTACATTGGCCAACCAGTCGTCGTTGGCCAGCGTTGTATTGTCAAACTGCGTGTTGTAAATCAACTTGCCGCCCATGTCTATGCTACCGGTTATCATACCACCTGACAAACGCAAATACGGCATTAACACACCTTTAAGCTGATAGTAGAAAACATCATCACTAACATTAGTTGGCGGAAAGTCTGTTGGTAAACCTGTTATTTTAGCTCTACCGGTAAAAGTTAAGTTGTCGGTCATTGTATCTCCATTTTTGTTAACTTTGTCGTCGTAGACTGATTTTAGCTGATTCAAACTTACTGCTTGCCTTTGATTTGCATTGGCAGGAGGATAATCTTGCTCTAATCCAATTATCCTTGTGCCGTTCATGTTTAAGTTACCGGTCATTGTGCCGCCAATTAAGGACAATTTGTTATCGTCGACGTTTTTCAACTGCAAATAACTTACTGCTTGACTCTCATTTAGATTTAGTGGTGGGTATGTGGTTTCTAGGTTTGTTAATTTTTTTTTCTCCGTATCAATTGGTCCGGCCATCGTTCGGCCGGTCAAAGATAATTTGTTATCGTCGATCGTCTTCAGCTGAGCATAACTTACCGCCTGAGTTAAATCCGATGGCGGATAATCAGTTTCTAGGTTTATAATCTTTTTGCCGCTCAAGTCCAACTTGCCGCTTAAAATACCGCCAAACAACGGCAATTTGTTCTCGTCAATCGTCTTAAGTTGAGTATAACTTACAGCTTGTGCCACGTTTACGTTTACTAGAGGATACGTTGTTTCTAGATCCAATACACATTGACCGGACATCATTGTATCTCCAGATTTATGAGGTAATTTGTTATATCAACCTTACTGTCGGCGGTTGTTCTTTCATATCCGTTTAATGTTGTTCCGAATTTCGTGTAGTAACTCAAATTTATTATACAACGTCCGACAAAAATTCAAGTCAGCCAATTTTTATAAAACATACTTGATATAAAACAATGTCAATAATAAACTTTGATATCGAACGATTTAATCAAACACAAACATAACACCGAACTCCCAGATTGTCATTATCTGATTGTTGGTCGAAGAGGATATGGCAAAACGAGTCTGTTGATGAATCTGTTGATCAACAACAACTTTAACTACGACAAGGTTTATATTTACTCGATTAATCCGAATCAAGCCAATACGATCTGCTTCACGAATATAACGAAAAACATAAAAACGAATTTGGTATTGGAGAAGATATTATTATTATCAAACATCCTGAAGATCTTATTCCAGTAGCAGAACTCGACTCGTCCGAACAAAAGATAATTGTTTTTGATGATATTCCGCTAAACAACTGTGAAATGAAACAAGATTAAATCATATTTTTCTTTTCCAAGAAACAGAAAATGGAATTCAGTTTATTTAGCACAAGGTTTTTATAACGTTGATCGGTTTACATGACGAAATTCAGGATGTTTTATCTTATTTCTGGGACTTGATAACGTTGACGTGCGGAATATTGCACATGAGCAATGCGGCGACGTAACGAAAGATAAGTTTATCGAGCTTTATCATCAGGAAACCGCAAACACGTACGAGTTTTTCTTGTTTGATAAACTGCAAGAGACTCTAAAAAAATGTTCAGATGTTGTATTGACTGATATCTGTAAAATTAATCTAACGTAATCAATAAAATGTACCAGAAGAATTGATTTGCTAAAGAAATTTGCTGCGACAAGAGCCTCGTTTAAACAGAAGGTCGAGCAAGAACGCCGAGTACAAGTTTAAGCAGCAGAAGAAACCACTAAACTTTCTAAGCCTGTTACCGAAGCTGTACTTGGAAAACAACCTGATATTTCAATGTTATCGCCGGAAGAACATCAGCGGCTATCTGAACATGGATTGTTGGGACTGATCAAAGAGCAACAGCAGAGAGAAATAAAGAGAGTTGTCGAAGGAATTGGTGATCCAGCTGCACGACAAGAAGAAATATTTTTACAAAGTTGTTGATCCAGTTGCAGCAAAATAAGAAATAAGAGAATTATGTCAACGACAACAAGAAAGTGATCCAACTAAAACTTCTCCGATTGAGATTATTTCAGCACCAAAAGAAAAACAGATAGAATATTTTATAATATTTGCCAAAGCATCAATAGATCAAAAGGAATATGAAAAATATTTGACGACATTTTAACGTAAAGAAATCTTGATAATCTTGATATAATTCGCAAATGGGATGATGAAAATTACTAAAATGTTACAAAAGTACTAGCAAAGCTTTTTGAAATTTAGTTAGAGCAGGCAGTATTATCGGGTATGAGGATGAGGATCCTGATATGTTAAAAAATTATAACAAAATGCGTAATGCAATTAAAGCTTTTGTTCTGCTTGAAACCGCTAATCAGTATAAAAAAAGAGAAAAAGATTATGACAAATCTTGGAATTTTTATAGATTGTTTAAAAATTATTATTCGCCTTGTAACAAAATTGCTAAAAACGAAAAATTATGGTTTGGTGTTAAAATCTTCAACGTAGCTGCAGAAATGGTTAACCGATTACGCTTCTGATATCGTCTAAAGAAGCTGGTAATGTTAGTACAGAAATCCACAACGAGATCGTCGATATACTCGATCATCTCCGATCAAACGGCTCACTTGCAACGGCCTAGTATCGGACTTGAAACCAAGATCTGATCCGCTAGTGGATAATTTTATCGTGCTTTTAAGATAAATGATATCATCAACATTACTACTTGATTCTTCATCCACCAGCACAAACGCTGATGCGGACAGCACAAACTTTTTAGTCGCGTATAATCCGCCTATCGAACTTGATCCAGCAACAAAATATGAAATCGGATTAATTTCCGCAACTGCCTGGCACTCAATGGCGAACGTTAAAACCAATGTCAACGCCGATTTTACGTTTCTTTTAGGTGCCTGGACATAAGTTAAAGTACCACAAGGGGCGTATAACGTGACCAATCTTAACAAGAAAATTAAAGAGTTAATCACGTTAAACGGAGGAACTGCCGATAATTTCGATCTTATCTCGAACTACAACGCGTCACGTGCTAGAATCACGTTAAAAAAACAATTTTCTTGTTGATGTTTCTCCGGCAACTAGCATCGCTTCTGTGCTTGGATGTAACAACCAACAATACGGATCAGTTGCCGCACAAATACTATCATATGAAGGTGAGGTACTGGTTGTCATAACGCAAGTAAATACAATCATGATTAATTGTTCGATTTCATCAGGTTTTAATACAGCACGTGGAAGTCGCGGACGGAAAAACAATCTATAGTTTTTCACCTGATGTTCCTCCAGGTTCGCTGATGCAAGTAAATCCGCGTCAGATAATATATTATCCGATAAACTTAGAAAATCAGATATCTTCTTTCACAATACAACTTACAGATCAATCCGGACGACAGCTTGATCTTAACAATGAAATTGTTGCGTATTACTTACACCCGCGAACAATCAACTAGTTATTATTAAACGAATTTTGTCCGCCCTTCTTTAATAAGAAGAAAATGAAATAAAACTTTACAGACGAAAGATAGTAGGAGGATTCTTCGGAAATATATTCTCTAAAGTAGTTGAAAATCATCCAGGAATTGCAAATAAAGTTGCACCGATCGCAATTGACGCATCAAAAGGCGTTTGCAACTGGCGCTTCATCTGCAGCAGTTACAGCAGTTGGACAGAAGATAGCAGATAAAATTAAAGGTACCCCAGTTCCATCAGCCGCAGATATAAAACAAGTAATATAAGAAATAGCACTAACACCAGATACAGCACGATCTATGATAAATACAATAAAGAAATTGTTATCGCATTCCGATGTAGAAATTGTGAGAAAATTAGTAATGAAAGCCAGACCAAAGCTTGATGTTGCCGCGTTTTAGTGACACAAATTTTATTGAGTGACGACAGATAAAACATTTCATTTAAAAATTATCTTGACCTTACCGAAGAAACAACCGCGGATAACTCAACAACTGAATTCGTGTACGTTGAGTATAACGACGAAAATGTTTTCTAACGAGCCAAACAAATCTGGTCTCGGAACGTTTAACACACGAGATGAAGATGTGTTTCTATTGCCGCACAAGGCCGTACTTGAAGTACGTGGATCAATAAGAATCGCATCTGGTGCAGATATAGAAGCTGGTGCAAAAGTTGCCCTGGTTAAAAATGGTTGGAGTCTGTTTAGAAGCGCTAGGTATCAACTTGCTAACCAAACTGTAGAAGATATTTCAATGTACTTGCCAATTGCTAGTCCTATACTTAATAATGTTTCGTTTAGCGAAGATTATTCGAGATCAATTGCAACAAACATGTTGTGTTTAAAGATACTTCAACCTGAGCCGCAATCTCAAACGAATTTATTTATAACACTAAAATTGCACATGGAGCTGATGCTGCGGCTGATATTGTACTTGTTAGAAATTTTCTTATTGATAATGCTAATGCATTAGGAATAACCGTTCCAGGCGCGGCAGCACCTGTATATGCCGTTCGAGCAACATTAACAAGTGTTTGTATTAATTTTGAAATTGATGTGTATGTTGCTTCAGATGGTGTTGCAATGCTAAATATAGTAAACCAAATAATAAACGTGAGAAATAAATTGTATAACGAGGGTTATACAAAACGTAAGACTTTTGCTGACAGCTCACATCAAATAACAATGATGCTTCCGCTAAGCATAATCTTCGGATTTTTCCGCGATTACAATAAAAATATTTCGTGGTATCAAACATACACTCATACTTGATCGAGCTGATCAAACAGATTGTATCATTCGAGATGAGCTAGTTGATTATCAATTTGTAATTTCTAGACTTGCGTTGTGAATGACACGTAATGTTCAGTCTATCGATAAATCGATTGAACTTGAATCAATGTTAACCAGGTAGACAAAGAAAATATATTTCATGTAGAACAAAGTGTATCAAATAGCAGTTCCTATTTCAGCTGATTATACTTGGCGTATTGCAACTGCGCCTAGCGAACAACAGCGTAGACACGTATTTGTTTTCTTTCAACGTCGGGATCGTCGTGAAAGTCAGCTCGAAAATAATTCAAGATTTGATAGTCCCGATGTCAGACGAATATTTGCGAGAAATAATTCTAAACAGTATCCAGAACGAGCAATCGAATGTAACTTTACAGCAGGCGCTGACGAAAACGTATCATGACCTTACATGTATCTGATGGAAGCCATGCAGAAGTAACAGGACGCTGATAGCGGATTTCAGATATCAACTGAGGAATTTCGAACTCTTTACCCCATCTTTTACTTCGACGTATCAAAACATCCCGAACGAGCTACTGGATCAACTGCTGACATTAAAATTTCATGGACACTAGGTGCAGCTCCAGCTCCAGCTGCTGGATATTACGCATATGCGCTTGTTGCTAGTGATAGATTCTTGGCCATTGACGCAACGCGAGGCCGGATGACCGTGCAAGTGCAGAGTGATTAATCAAAAGAATTTTATCAAACAACACGTAATAATAACGATAACGGTATCTGTTGACCTGGTTCTCGAAAACGGCGGCAATGATAAGGTGTTTCTTTCGGAAGAAAAAATGTGTGTGTGTGTGTGTGTGTGTGTGTGTGTGTGTGTGTGTGTGTGTGTGTGTGTGTGTGTGTGTGTGTGTGTGTGATTTGGATTTTTAACGTAGCTTTAACAATTTCTCAGTCATATCGATACGATGTCTGCAGTGTGGCAGTTTAGAATGATGTCTAGCACTGGGGCATCATGCCGCAGACATGTAGCATGATGTCTCACCCAGTCACATTATCCTGACACCAGGCCGACCAGTCCTAACACTAACCTCTTAATGCTGAGTGCCAAGCGAGGCAGCTGTTAGTACCATTTTTGTAAGTCTTTGGTATGACTCGGCCGGGGATCGAACCCGCGACCGCCTGCATCCGGGGCGGACGCTCTAACCACAAGGCCACCAGAGCAATAAAAGGAACTACAAGAAAATATAGTTGCTTATGCAATTTATGACAAAAGAGCAATCATGCTCACATGTGTATCAGTGGAGTAGAATTAGGAAGAATCTTAAAAGACGTCTAATTCCATCGAAAAGTTACTCTAACGCAGAAGCGTGTAGAAAATGTTGTCTTCGTTACTCCATCAGCAGTAAATGTGACAAGAGCTGAGTTAATACCGAAATATTTCAAAGAGGCAGAAATCAATTGAAATGATATCTCTTCACCGGTTTCTAAGTTGGTAGATATCACACGACGAGAAGGATTTTTAGAATTATTACCTCCTTCATCACTACGTCTTGTATTTTCTTTTGATTTTATAAGATCTAGATTTTCAAGTCTAGTGTCTGTCTTGATCTTATTAACATGATGCTAAGCCACTTGGAATAATACCGTAAAATGTTCAAAGACGAAACGATGACAATAATATCCAACAAATTCTGTATTAGTACCACGAATCCTCATTTGCAAATACCCGGCTTTTGTAAATTTCTATGAACATTTTTCTTTTCAGTATTTCGCACAATATCATAGTCATGAG
This sequence comes from Megalonaias nervosa, assembly GCA_016617855.1. Taxonomy (NCBI): domain Eukaryota; kingdom Metazoa; phylum Mollusca; class Bivalvia; order Unionida; family Unionidae; genus Megalonaias; species Megalonaias nervosa. The sequence goes on along the minus strand of JAECUM010022899.1, from coordinate 50,151 downwards.
CTTCGTAATAATCATAAATTGGATGAAGTTGATATTCATCCTGTGGACCAAGATTGGCAATGTTATCGTCTATCACACTTCCGTTTCCTTGATAGACTCAACTTCCTTCAGGAATTTCTCCACAGAAAAGCGAGGAGGTGAAATCTTTCCTTAAAATGTCAACATAATCTTCGTTATCGTTTGGTTTTACTCGAAGCTTATAACGAGTTGGAGTTTTCTTTCCAAAAGATGCTTCGATTTTTAAATACTTCAGTTTAAAGGCCACAAGCATAAGATGCAAATTCCGTTTGTTATTTACGCGGATTTCGAGTGTATTCTTTAACCAGTATTTGGTGTAGAAAATAATCCTAATCAATCAAGTACAAGAAAAACTCTGCATCATGTTCCATGTGGCGTAGCTTATAAAATTGTTTGTGCAGTCGATCCAAGTTTGTCAAGACCGATTCAACTTTATCGGGAATCGATCCTGAGAAATGGCTACTAAAAAGAGTGATAGAAGAAACAGATTGTATTAAGCGTATCTTAGAAAAAAAAAAACTGTAAAAATAATACAGTTAACGAAACAACAAGAAGCTAATTTCATTACAGCAGAACTTTGTCATATCTGCGATAAAACTTTAGGTGATGATCGAGTCAAAGATCACTGCCATTTGACAGGAAGTTACCGGGGTGAGGCGCATAACAGTTGCAATCTGAAATATAGCTCTCCGGATTTTATTCCGGTTGTCCTTCACAAATTCAGACGCTATGATTTGCATATCATTGTTGAAGCTTTCGGAGATCAAGAAATTCGAAGTCGGTTAAAACTAAATAATCACGTAAAGTGTATACCAAATAACAGAGAAATGTCAGTTACGTTGGGAAAACTGAGATTCATCGACAGTCTCCAGTTCATGGCCGCTTCGTTAGAAGAACTTGTACGAGGCTGCGACAGATTTAACAATCTTAAAGATTGTTTCAGTAAAAAGTATACTTTGTTAAAGCAAAAAGGTATATTTCCGAATGAGTATCTCGATGATTGGGATAAATTTAGCAAAACTTCGTTGTCGGATCGATCTGCGTTTTATCCTTTGTTGTACGACGAGAATTTTACGGAAAGCGAATACGAATACGTGAAAAAGATCTGGAACGAGTTTGACTGTAAAACATTCGATGATTATCACCATCTTTCTCTTGCACCATCGTTGCGAAATTCTTTCTTGGCATCACGGATACGATCAGTTATATCACTATTTATCAAACCTAGATCTTGCATTGAAAAACTAAATTTAGATTTTGGTAGTTTGTCAAGATCGACTCTTGCTCTGGAAGGTTCAATTACGGATAATCTCTCAAACTACTATAATTAAGGCAAAATATATGTTTAATTAAACTTTAATTATATACATAATGATACAAGCAAATAACAAGTGCAAGTGGTTAATGATAGGATTTTCACTTCGCTGTAATAAATCCTGTGTAAATGAATTCTGTGGTCGTTACATGCAGAGCTTTCGCAGAGGGAGTCTAGGACCGAAACCGAGTTTACGATGTGGTGTTGGTGCACGAGGAAAAGCCCAGTTGTGTGTACAGTGTGGTGGCAAAAGATACAGAGAGATGAAACGAAATTATGATAAGAAATATAATAATGAATCCCCCATAAAAACTACCGAAGACTATCTCGCCAGATTTTCAAAATAATCATTTAGACAAATAATATTAGTATATAAAGGAGCAAAACGAATTTGTGAAACATCCAATAATTAAAATTTATGAAGCATCCAGTGATGGTGTCATCAGGCACTGTAGACGGAAAAAACCAGTCGGTTCTGACAATGGTATTGGTTATCTCATTTTTCGTGCTGAAAAAAAAAATATATTACTCCGATAGGTTCGTGTTCGAGTGTTTTCATGGGGTCATCGAAGACGGACTTGTGATTGATCACATTAATTCAAACCCGAAAGATAATTTTTTAACTAATTTGCATGTTGTTACACAAAGTCAGAATTGTATATCAGGTAATAGTGGTATTAGTTGCAAGACTCCTAGGTCGGTTATATCCACAAATACAGAGACAGATGAAGAAATAATTTTCCCATCGATGAATGCTGCTGCCAAATATTTTGACATTTGCATGCCTTCAGTACGTTTTGTTGCAAATAATTTAAGAAGATCGACATTCTCGAAGAAATTCAAACAGAAGATCAAATTTCGGTATACACAATGAACAGAGATAATTCCGTCAAGCAAACGCTTTCTCCGTTAAAGTTATCCTGATTTATAATAATATTTTACCGCAGTCGTGTCCAAAACGTTATGGTATATGTATTTATATTTTTACTTTTATTCAGAAATACTTTTATATTAAATAAATACTTATTATATAATGAATCATGAAAATATTAGTGCTGTTATTGTACCTATTAAGCAATTACAACATGACGGTATAAAAATATCTAATGAACTTGATCCTGAAAACATTATGCGTGATTTTGAATCATTACAATTTCGAAAATCCGAAAATAGATATAAGCTACCCTCCGATTATAGATTCATAAAGCTGATCCAGCAGGCGATGTTACAATCGCTGGCAGCAATTACAGATACGCAGGTTAAATTATTTGTTCCCCTTTCACGGCATATCAAAAAGGTTAGGTCAGAATTATCTCACGAATACGAAACAAAAAGACTTGTACAACGAAACCAATAGTGTCACTTGTAACGTGGTACCAGCTAAACAAGATGGATAATTCATTTCTGACCCCCTTGACTAAGTCAAGGATATAATCATGGATAAAAAAAATTATTTTATTTGACAGATTATTTTTTGCTTGGTGTTTTCCATAACTAAGTTACTGCGATCACGTTCTATTAGCGTATATACAGATTTATATACAACGTTTCTGACCTAAGGTCCAACAATTGTCCAGTCTGGTCAGTAAGTTTGAAATGTATCCGCGATAAAAGCGGACTATGACATTTTAGATAAACAACGTTGATTGGTTCTGATACAATCAAACAACCCGGTGGAACTTGAGGCGTAAACGAATACAGAATGTGTCCTTGTTGGGCTTGATTGGATTTTTCAGCGTCAACTTGATAACTACCGTCAACCACATCACATACTAGATTGACCGCGATCATCGATGTGATATTAACTATGAACGGCGAGACATGTTGGCCACCCGAGTACGGATCGCTATCGAATTTGAGTATACTTGCCGGTGGTTTTATTTTTTCCACGATTCAAGAATTTTTGGAAAGAAACAGTTATTATCGAAATCAAATTTAGTAATTGTAACCCTGCTTTACTATGTAACAATGGATCATGTAGACCTGTATTTTCCTTAATAAATTTATCAATGAAAATAAATTCAGATCCCACTGTTTAATAATATCGATGATATTATTTTTTGTATCCTCGTTGTAATGATTTATCAATGAATTGATATGCGTTATAAGATCAGCTGTATATCGCATATATTCATCATTCAATACTGTACTCATATCAGCGACAAATAGATCATCATATATATATTTTTCCCCGGTTCTACTTATCGGATCAGTATAATATATAGGGAGTTTATTGTCCACCCATGGACTTTTATTCCTGTATTCAGGTGTCATTATGTATTTTTGCTCCGTCGTGAGAAATTCTTCTAAACGTGGTTCTGGTGGTCCTTGATAAACAGGTGGAATTTCAGGCCATCCTAATACAGTTCTAATCGAACTTTCATATATATCCACGGCATAATCCGGCGATAATATTTCAATGGCCGCAGATAACGTTGGGTCATGAACAGTAATGGCAATCTTTGATTCTTTTCCTGTAATGGATTTAATTCTGCGTTGGAATTCTTCATTGATTTGTTCTATCTGATAACTGCCCGTTGGTATACTGACTACTTGCCAATCTGGAGTTCCATCGGGTTTATTTTTATTTGCAAATATTAATGAATTATTCGGCGGAAGACCACCAGACGATTTCGACCTGATATTTGGCCAACTATAATAAACTCGTAATTGCGCTAATGCAATTTCTTTTGCTGGAATTGCGGTCGGAAAATTAATACTGAAATCAGGATTAGTTGAACTCGCTGATATCATTGTGGTTCTTACCGGAGCAGTATTAGTTACGATTTGCTGTAATAATTCCTGCGATCGCTGATCGAACGTTGTCATTATTATACTATTATTATTATAAATCCCTGCTTTCTTTAATACTTTCTTCAAACACTTCATTGTAGATTTTTATCATTGCGCTGAATTCTTCATCGGATATTCTGCCATCGTTGAACGACGACGAGATCAGCGATGATAGTTTGGAATACGCTGTTGCTGCTGTATGCAATTTTACCACATGCTCGTTTAATTTTGCATTCGTGCATGTATCTATTTTCTTTGCGACAATGTTAAAAATACTTGCAAACGTTGTTGTGGATGAAACGATAATCGTTACAACTACAGGCGCAGTCACTGACGCCGTCAGTGTTGATAATATTACACCGGTTCCAGCAATGAGCGCAGAAACCGAATAGACAACTATGTCAACGACAACCACGCGTCTTCGATATTTTTCACTTGTATTGTGTAATAGTCGATGATATTTTTTAGTTTAGTTTGCCACGCACATACTTGATTGTATCTGTATCGCTGAACGTCAGTCATTATACTATATTAAGTAATTAATTGAGGTGTTTCAGCTACAAATTCCAGACACCACCAGTAAGACGCTGTGGTTCATTTTTTATCAGATGGTTCCAACATAAACGTTTCTTAGGTATTTTTATTTAACACTACAGATACAGTTCCAGAAATATTGATCGGTTGAATGACGCCATGGAAATGTAGTAAATATCCTAAATTTTGCAGAACTAAACACGGACTGCCTGTAAACACCAGTGACCTCTGCGGTATGTTTCATAGAGTTATTTTGCGGTGTCTACGTTGATGATCCTGATGATACTGTGTACACGATACTGCTAATTTGTTTGTGTGGAATTTTAACGAGATTAGTTTTATTGATGATATTAGGAATTCCACTGATAATACCGTTGTTTCTCTCATTTATATAGGTGAGATTTATGTCAATGGTTGGCCGACTTCCAAAACATTCATTAATGGTTCCGTTTACGTTTCTGCGAAAAGTCAAAAGCAGTTGTACTTGATTAGTAAAATCAGTTTTGAGTGTGGTCATTCCATCGTTGATTGTAGCTAACGAAGTTGTCACTGGAATTTCCTTATCATCTACATATTTCTTCGTTGCAGCGTCGAGATTATCTGTTGGTTCTCCTACATTAATAAGTTTATTATTGTTCATGTTGAGAGCGCCGTGCATGGTATCACCGAATGTTGACAACCTATCATTGATCGACACTGCAGTAATAACACTAGGAATAAGTTTGCCCTCTTTGTCATATATAGCAATAAGACCTTCTCGCGATAATCGATTACGAATAATAATATCGTTGATTGAAATATTACTCGTCTTCAATTTTCCTTCACGGTTTTGAAATATAACAAGTTCGTTTGGATCAACGTTGGCAAGATTGAGCAGGTCAGATAATTCATCATTGATCTGCCTTGTTACTCGCTTGAGTAAATCTTCATCTGATGATTGTTGGGTTCCGAACGTTGTTCGGGCTTTAGCTGATCTTCCGTAAATATCTACCATAATATTATTAGCGATTATTTAAAACAGAACTCGTGTATTCATGTACAGCTTTATGAGGTGGTTTCGCTGATCTTGATACAGCATCAAGTATTGCTAGTGCTTCACGGCCACATATTGGTGGATCCGTTAATGTTTGTGCTGGTAACGTTGAATACCAGATTGGAATGTTGCCAGTGATAGAATCACCAGTGACATACTTTAAAAATTCTTTTAGTGTGCCAGTCCGTACGAATCCAAATAAATAATTCCACGTAGATCAATCGCGTAAGCAACCCAATGAGTACCACGGCCAGAGTTTTTATCGAGGTTGATTATTCCGGTTTCAACGTTGTTTGGTTTGTGTGGTAATTAATCACGCATAAAACACCTCTGAAATTTTTAATATTTAATCGCGTAGCAGCATCGAGTAAATCAAAATTGGACAACGGGAAAATCAACGAGTCCCTGGAATTCTTAATCCTTTCTCCTATCGAGTTCCTGGAAGTCTCAGACCCTTTCCCTTTTTTTTTTGATTCCTTTTCCTGTTGCTTTCTTTAATGCCATTCCAGCAGCTGTTCCAACTGCTCCTAACGCAGCTGCTTTTGCAACAGCAGGGGCTGCAGCGGCTATTAACGCTGGAATAGCTGCAAGAAGTGGAAATATACCATCTGTCTTAGCAATGTTTTTGATGGCACCCGCAGAAAGATTTACGCGTATGCCGGTCTTTGATTGTTTGGCTTTATTGAAATACTTGAGCTGGCGTTCTGTCAGCGATAGTTTATTTGGACCACCTGCGATTTTTTCTCGCGCTAGTGATATTTTTACTCCACATTTTTTCGCTGATGCGGACTGCAGTTTTTTAATCTGACCAGGAGTTAGATTGACACTAACATGATGATATGACATTTATAATTTTATTCATGATCTAATTACATGTTTTCTACTGGCGCATCAATGACTCTCATGTGGCCACCAGCACCTTCAAGTAACATTGTCTTATCGCTGAGTATAACGGCGATTGCCCTATAATTAGCAATAGGTCCTCTTGTCACACGAGCTCGAAAGTGTATATCAACGACAGATTGCCTAAATAAATTCAAGTGTTCCAGCGAAAAGTAATAGATCGGATACAACGTTGTAAAATGACGCTGAGATATTTGTAAACCAGTATCAACATTTTGATCACGCCCCATGAACGTCATCAGACGATGATACGCACGAGCAACGCTGTTTTGTTCAAAATTTAACAAAATATCCTCGGCTGGTTCTTGATGTCCATTTATTCTCAAAGAAACCTCAGAAACACCGAGTTTGTCAAATATTATTATGCTTTGTATTTGTGAGTTTACTAGCGCAACATCTTGAAGTGCAACGAATATATGTCGCGGTGCAGAGACACCTTGCTGTGATGCTATTTGCCATGTGAATAAACCATTAATGTTACTCTGGATAGAATCTGTGGTCATTGTTAGCCATGACAATGTTGATTTACGGCCGCTGTCCATAAAAGCGAGTAAACGTTGTTCTTCGATTAACGAAGGTGTCATTACTGGCATCCACAATGAGAGTTTTGTCAGTATTACTTTTCCATGAAGTGCTCTAGTTGCAGCATCATCAGCTCCTCTAGCGTGCCATATTGCATCATCGTCGGTATTTTTTCGTACAAGTACAATTGTGTGCTTGGCTCCAAAAACAACCTTTCTAACATTTCTACAAAATCCAAAGATGTGTGACAACGGAATCACACATGAAAATCTTTCATCGTCGCCCAGCATTGCTCGACGTGATGCGAATCCCAAGTTGAAATTTTCATTCATTGATACAACTGTATCCCTAGCTGCATTTAATATTACATTTCTGTACTCTGATTGATCAGTTGTATCTTTGACAAACATCATTGATGGACCAGCTGATCTTGAGTAATCATCGCTGTATCTTGCAAGACCAAGTATCGTTGTGGCAACGTCGATGTCGTTATGACAAATCTCAATCTCTCGTCCATCAATCATATATGCGGTACTTTTGAATAACGCCATAATACCATTATTGACAAAACCAACTCGATCACCAATTTCGTAATCTGTATTATCTAATTTTAAAAGTCTCCCTTCGACTTCAATAAATGCCTCAGCAGGTAAGAAATATCTGCTTGTATCCTGAACTTGTAATTCGATTCTTCCACGCTCGTCAGATACACGTGCGTCATAAGAATAATATTGATAATCACGTACCGATTCATCTTTGAGAACTGGAGCGTCCATGTCGAATGTGGGATCAGATATGCGTTTGAACATCCTTATTATATTTGTTATCGTTTAACACGAAAACAACTTCCTACTGCCAGACTAGCGTTTATATTTTTTTCTTTTTCACCAGCCAATGACGCTAATTTTTGATTTGCGGCTTGATTTATTATTTTACTAACGTTTGCAGGTATCACTTCAGTGCTGGGTAATTTTACTGGCTGAGGTTTTCGTCGTATTAATCGTGCTAGTCTATCCTTGATTGCTGAAAATGTTTTGCTGGCAACATCACCAACAGCACCAATACCCTTTTCACGAACAACGTCAATAGCTTTCATTCTTAGTTGCTTTGCAATCGGTATTGCTTTCGGAGCTATCCTTCTGAATAAACTCTGAACAACATCACCGAGTCCATCTCCGTAGAATGTTTTATATGTAGGTAATCTCGAATTTATCACCCTAATCATGGTTGGTCCACGTTGAGCAACATGTATGATCATCTTATTATAGTAATTATATCTAACTGTTTAATCACTGTGGTAATTGTCGATAATTTCATTGATGAGTTCCCGGTAAACATTAATATCCATGATACCGCCTGTAAATAATCGTTGACAAATTGATGTTATCTCGCTGATGATTTCTGGAGAATTATTACCGGCTCGTTTTCCACCAATCAGAATTTCTAGTCGATCAATATCAGCAAGGATATTATTTGGACAAGTAACAAGGCCACTTTCCGTTGTACCAATACTGCTTCCAGTAGCACCTGTACCAGTATCACTTTCATCGATACCTAAGTTATCGTAGATACCTGGGGAACCTGGGGCATCACTGAATACTTCTTCCTCGGATATTGGACTGGTTGATTTTTGTCGTTGTTGTTGTTGTTCTTGTTGTTGTAGTCGTTGTCGTCGTTGATGTGTTCGCTGTTCTAGTTCTTGTTGTTGTTGTTGTTGTTGTACTCGCTGTTTTGGCGATAGCGATGATGGTGATAGTAATGATAGTTGTCGTTGTTGTTGTCGTTGTTGTTGTTGCTCTGGTGATAGTTGAGTCCATGTGATATATCTATCTATTGCATTAATAAACGCAATATATCTCATATCGTCGTTTCAAGCTTGATCAACGTTGTGATGTATGCGAAATATCCATTTGTACCAAATCTCACGACTCACAAGATCATCAGCGTATTCAGGTTTTAAAAAACGCCCTCGATTATTATAACCTATCACAGCAAGCTCAGCTAATTTTACTACATTTTTGATCTGTTTAATAGACTTAATAACGTTTTCGCTAAATTTATCAGCAAGATTAACCCTGGCTAGTGCTTCTGATTCTGATTTTTGTTGAGTATCACCTTCCACTTGGTCTGCACCCTCAAGTATTTTCAGGGTTGGTATCGCAGCAGTTATTTTTCCAGAAAGTTATCGTAAAAGTCTTTTTGTTTTCTTAGTTCGTTCTGCTGTTTTCTCAGTTGCTAATGCGGTTCTTTCTAATGCAGGTAAAATACCTTTAGTAACCTCTGTAGCTTTTTCGGTAGCCTTGGTAACCGGCTTAAATAATTGTTCTGTACCTTCTACAAATTCCACCTGAGACTTCTGACGCGCTTGTAATTTTTGTCTGACAGAATCTCTCACGGGCAGATATTTCTTAATTGCCTCTAGTCGCTCTCGAGCTAATCTAGCTGAGTGAGCTTCACCAATCATTATTGATATAACGCAATGGTTTAATTACAGCAGCAGAGAGGGTGAGACCAATAGTATGCAAACGACTCAGCCTAATGTTTGAAAAATAAACCTCAGTTTGACTTTATCGACCTTATTTTTTAAAATTTTTTGTAGGAACCTTTATTTTTGCGTTTCCCCTGGTCTGTTACAAGAAAATACACTGAAATAAAGATAGACCTTGATCGGTCAAAAGTATATTCTTCAGAAAGTAAGTATGTGCTTAATAAACTAAAGATGAAAGATTTATTCGAATGCCAAGGAAAAGTAAGAGGAAAGTTGAAACTTTATCTGTATCAACATGATGATGAAATATTTCTGATATCTTACGTTGATTGGCGAAGAGGTTTAACAATCTAGTATCTGACATTTTCATTTTAATCAACAACATCAATCAATGTAGAGTAGTAGATGATTCTGGGGCGTTTATAGCGTAAAGACCCAATTTTTCACAGGATAATACAAACGTGAAACCAAAGACCAAAAAACATCACCAAAAAATGCCCCCAAAAATCCACGAAAAAGTGGGGGTAGGGCGGGGGTGGTGAAAAGAGGTCTGTCGGTGAATATTTGTACTTATCCTGGGAAAATTAGGGTATTTGCGTCAGAAACCCCAGAATCATCTACTACAGAGTTTTCCGTCACTTGTATATCAGTGTGCGCCCAACGAAAGATATGCAACTAGTAAATCAAAACCATATTTTTCTCTGGGAATATTAAACTGTTATGCTAAAATTACATCAGTTTCCATGAGTTTAAGGATGATTAGTAATGAGAACGGACTTCATGGGATGGGTGGTGAGTGTCGTGTGGAAAAATATGTACAGAACGTAATAAGTGGAAAATACTACATTATTTACAGTTTAAAAATACTGTCAATGGAATGGGCAGGAACAATATGTTATGTGGAAAAGGTATATATAGGACATAGAATAGGCACTTTTTGATATTGCATATTACATTCAATAAGTAATAACATTGAGACCGAGATTGCTTAGGTGTTTGTTTTTTTTCTCGTACATAAAGACTAAATAAAATGCAACGATCGTTATATTTTGTACACACTTGGGACCTTCCTTGCACCGCATGTTGCAAACACCACGATACAATGTAAAGGAGGCCAGGCTGCCATATTGGTCGTCTACCAGCCAGTACAGTCCCCTGACTGAGTCAAGTCATCTTAGCCGCATGTCCAATCCGATGGCTATCAAAGGTTCTGTATAGGAGTATAGTTGTTGTGGGTACTGTTAACGGCAAGGGAAAGATCTGACACATGCGTGACACAATGTTTCACTTATTTGTCTTCTATCGATTCAGCACATATATTTGTGTAACTGTTGATCCGCCGAACTTGGTATCACCCAAAAGTATCGGTCGTACTTCTTAATACCCATCTAAAGGCAATGAAAACTTACTTTTGCTTGATGTCTTAAATATGAAAAATATTGCGTGGCAGATGGTACATATATTGATTCTGCTTATATATAAAACCTAGTGTTTTTCTACAGTGGAATTTACAGTCTGTCAATTAGTTCATGTGTAGAAAAAAAGTTTTTGCTTATTTATTGATTGAGTTATAAAAATATTAATGGTATTTTAATGACATTTCCTGAATGTGTATCAAATATTGATTGGTTTTGTTTTGTGTATCACATTTGAATACTTTTAGTCTGTCAGTTTCGATTTTCTACAGTCTAATCATTGGCAAATACATGAGGTGCTTTAGAGAGAAGAATTTAAAGACACTATTTAACACCATTAGAGGGTGACATAATTGCAAATCTAAACAAACCATAAGGAATTATGTGTTTCAATTGGTACGAGTCAATGCTCTCACAATAAGTAACAGAAAAGAGTGAAACGCAACAAGCTTTGTAAAATTCAATAAAAATAATTTATTTCCCTATAATGCAAAGTGAAAATGAGGAAAAAGAACTTAACGGTATTGCGAATTAAATCACAAAATAATTAAAGAATTACAGACACAAGTCCTAATAAATTAAAGTCCTGAATAAAATTCAGCAGAAGTCCAGAATAAGTCCAAAAACTGAAGGCGATGATGTGTCTGTGGTAGCTTACAGAGTGGTAATGTGTCAACAGTCTTTTGTTAAATCATAGTTATATAATTTCAGGTTAAATTCACTGTAAATTCCAGTGAATGTTGTATTTCCAGAGAATATAATCACTTCAATTCAATACTTTGAAGAAATAAAATTCAGCCAAACAGGACACATCATATAGTACAATTTCGAAGTGCTAGATCTTAAAGAACGACAGAAAAATCCTCTCCGTTACATGATTATATAGTTCATTTTCGATGTTAAAGTTACAGATTTGACACAATCTTTATTTATAGCAAATACTTTCATCTCTTCCCGTGTTACCTCTGATTGGCAAGTTCTCCACTCTAAGCATAGTGATTATACAACAAATAGTGCTATCGCCCAACAATTCTAGATATCTTTGACAAGTGAATTCTACTCCCATTGACCTATAAAAAAACAATGTTTCCATCGGCTTAATCTCATCATGCAGTTTTTGCCTAAAAATATCTTCACATCTCTGCCTGAACAATCTAAGAAATGTATTTTCATCATTTACGCCCTGGGTACACCAAACATTGCCAAAACCAAATGTAAATAGAAGCTCTTTAACATTGTTAGCCCAGCAATCAGCCCCCCCCCGCACACACACACACACACACACACACACACACACACACACACACCGTCTTAACTGTAAATTGTAGCATTGTTTACAATGTCTTCTGGCATTTATATTATTCTTAGCCAGTATTTCAAAATAAGTTTATATCTTATACACTGTATACTGATTCTTCCTAATTCATTATATACAAATGCATTTGGAGTAGACTTAGATATACCAAGAATATATTTACAAAATGCCAATGACCTTTTCAATATCATTGTCATCGTAAAACCCCCAAACCTCAGCCCTTTTGTTAAGGATGGGAGCTATCTTCGCGTCAGACAGACGAAGAATCCAGTTACGGGTAATCTGCCAAATTTTGAAAGGCTTTGCTTCATTATATGCATAGCCTTCAGCGCCTGCAAGGATAGGGTTTTCTGGCACATATGCCAAGACTTTATTTAAAAGAAAAATATGCATCCTAGATACTTATATGTTTCAGTCCTTACCTCTGTATGGCCATGCTACCAGTTTTCGTAACTTCTGAGATAACCACCTCTGTGAAATACAACCCCATTTGTTTTTTCCATATGCACTTTTAATTTCCACATTAGGCAATATGTATGCAGCCTATTAAACATATTTTGCAACTGGTGGACAGTGTCGGCAAAGACAATTAAATTGTCTGCATACAACAGTAAAACAGTTCTAAGGTTTCTATCGACACTCCCCTGTTTCCTTCTGCTAAAACGGGTTTCAAATCGTTTACAAAGATAAGAGCAATGGCGATTAAACACAACCTTGGCGTTCGCCCAAAGGGCAATTAAACATATTGGTAATTAGATTGTTGGACTTAACACATGCTTTTACATCATTATAAATTGTCCTAATAATTCTTAACATTTTTCGACTAACATTTTCACTAACTAGTTTTTGATACAGTAAAACGTCTCTTTATCCTATCAAACGCCTTGTCATAGTCAGTAAGTACTGCATAGAATCTACCCCTACGTTTTCTTAAATATTTACAAATTAATGTATATAATATAAATATAGTACCTGCTATAAAATATCAAGCTCTTAATCCTGCTTGCTCTTCGCCCAGCAATTCGTTTTCCTCCACCCATTTATTTATCATATTATTAAAATCGATATAAACACTTTGCTAAATACAGGTAGTAGACTAATGCCTCTGTAATTGGAGGGTTCATTTGCATCCCCTTTCTTCAAAATTGGTATGATGACAGCCGTTGCCCAATATTCTGGATAATATCCAACATCGAATAGTTTATTAAATAATGTTGTTAATATTGGTGCTAGTATATTGCCCGTACATATAAAAAAGTCGTTGGATAAGACATCTATTTCCCCAGCTTTGTCATGTTTCAGTTACCCAATGCTAAGCGTACCTCCTCTTCAGTGATTGTTATATCTAAAGTCTCATGAATTAGTTGAATGTTTTCATTATTTTGTATCTGGTCAACAGAACTGGGATAAATAAATAATTCTGAATAATATCCATACCAAGTTGCAGATGTCATACTGCTTTGCATATCAGTACTTGGGGTCTTTACAAGGAGACAGAAAGTTTGTGTATATTTAGTGTATAATGCAGATAAAAGGCTGTGGTTTTTGTGTTTTAATTCATATTGCTTTTGCTTGCTTCTTATAAGATATTTATATACTTCTATAAAATTAATAATCTTCAAGTGATTCGCTTGTGCTTTTAATCTGATCTGTCTTAGATATCTTAAGGTTTTGCTTTTGGCGGTTGTGCAATCTGTGTAAAACCATGGCTGACATTTTACAGTTCTTCTTGGCGATGTCACAGCTAGGTTTTGCTAGTTTACCAATGTAGAGAAGGGAAAATACAATGGGCATATGTATTGATTCCAATCTATCTTCTACGTAAAAGGATGAAATATTTTTTAAAACACATACATCGGCTGAAACATTATCTATATTTGATGCCGAGTTCAGATAGATACATTTAAATTTCCCTATCTCTTTATCTGATCCACATCTACCATTGGCGATTCTCAATCCAGTCATTTGGCATAGTTGTAGAAGTTTTATCCATAGTGATTTATTTCACTTACGTCCCGATTAGACGAACCATACATTTCTTCTTCTGTATGATTCAGTTTTTGAAGTAGGTCAATAACATTATCATATTTGATAAAATCTGGCTCCGTACCTGTATAAGCATTAAAATCACCTGCAATTATTATTTTATAGTCAGCATATTTCTTTTTAGGTGAGCTAACTCATTTTGTACCGCTGCATATGCAGTTTCTTCGGAATGTACAGAGGAGTTTTTTTTTTCAGATGACAAATAGACAAAACTAAAACTTAAGTTCTATTTTAGTATGCCAACCTTAAATGAAAGAACTAAGCAAATAATATTTTGAGGCACTTTTTCTCTATATGTATTTAAATGCTTGAAGAGGGGTTCACAAACAAACACCGAGATCCCCCCCCCCGAATATATTTTAGCTGACTGTGATTTAATTCTTATGATATCAAAGTTTTTGTAACCGTTAATATGAAACTGATCGACAGTTTCTGCCCACGTTTCAACAAAGCCTAGTATATCAAATTTTACAACATAGTTAATAAATCATACCAGTTCTCTCTAGAAAGTTTCTCACTTAAGCCAGATATATTCCATACCAAACAACCTAACACAGATGTAGAACCTCTCCCCTCATACACATTTGGTAGGTCTCGGCTGGAGTCCTATCTTTGGTCTAAAAGAACAGCATTATTTCTAACCTCATCAAATACATATGTGTAACCGTCTATTATTAGCTTGTCATATTTGTCATAAGCTTTCTTTACTTGCTCGATGGCTTTTTTTCAATGTCGGGTAGAGGTTGGCACGAACTCTTCTTACTCTGAATGGAAAATCTTCAGCTACACGTACGTTAACTCGTCTGCTAGCTACCGCATTATCTTTATTCTCAGGCGTTGTCCTCGTGGCTGCTTCACGGGCTTCTTTCCTTGTTTCTCTATAGCGTCTCAACATTTACATTTTGTCTGTATAATTTGAAAATTTGACAATCAGGGGTCTTGGGTTTTCTTTTGATCTCAGCTGATGGACTGTTTCAACTTCTATCCTCTATGAATCTAAAGCAAGTGCATCCCTCATGTACACGTTAATCGATTTTTCTGTGTCCAATCGATTTTTCTGTGTCCTCTCACTTCTCTTCGCGGATTTCAGGCAAACCATAAAACACTAGACAATAATAATAATAATAATAATAATAATAAAGGCCTCCATGCTATCATTAGGATCTACTTTCTTGGCTTTCACGACTGACTACGTGTCTTTTATTTGCAAACTGTCTGTGTAAAACAGCAGTTTATTTTCCTTTTCTGAGAGTTTTAAACATAATACACTTCTTCTTGCCACTCAATTGATTATTGACAAGTGTCATTAATATTTCTGTCTCATTGCATATATATTCCATATAGATTTAAACTGCTTTAAAGTATATCAACAAAAGGGTATGGAATTTTTTTCTTTTGTAAATTTATCTTTTACAAGTTCACTGCCAAATGGTACGTGATATTGCACTGAAGGTATGTATGAATGGAGATATGTATGAATGCATGAATGGTGCTATACAGCATCTCAGCATGATAGTGGTTGTATGGTGCTTTACGGCACCTCAACATCATAGTGGTTGTATAGTGCTTTATTGCACCTCAGCATAATGCTGTTTGGGTGGTGCCTACTAAAGATAAAAGTTCGAACAAACTTTAGGATGACAAACTCATGCAAGTAAGTGTAAGTATCAAGTACTGCAAGATTAAATATAAAGCTTACAATGTATATAAATCAAAATATAAAGCTTACAATGTATATAAATCAAAATATAAAGCTTACAATGTATATAAATCAAAATATAAAGGTTACACATGTTAAATCTTTGAAAAATATGGAAAAAGTTTGCAATGTAAGCACTTCCCTCAATAATGTGGATAGTACATCGTCATACAGATTCTTCAAGCATTTGGCATCAAAATGCTTCTATTTTACAGAGTGCATACACTCGATAAGAATATGTTCCAATGTCATTGGACACTGGCAAGGTATGCATTCTAGTTGAAGTTTACCATAGCAGCAGGGAGGGCGAATCGTACAACATTTTCAATTAGAGATTTAGCTGAAAAATGAAGTTTCCAACAAAAACGAACACACAAACGTCAATAACGCCAAACCAAAGTCTCTAACCGACCCGAAACTTTCCTATTTGTGTTAGCATATTTTTGTTTTTGACACTTATGCTTTTTTTTTTTTTTGTTTTTTTTTTGTTTTTTGGGGTTTTTTTTGTTTTTGGTTTTTTATGGCGTATTTGTTTTTGTACCCACTCACTCACTCTTTGTCGTATCCCTTCCTGCTGCTGTGTCTGTCAGTCAAAAATATTTTTGAGACCTCTGCGATATCGCGACCGAGGATCATGTAAATTTATCGTGATAAATCCGTGTGGGGTAGCTTGCGCTTTTGAGAAGTTTTTGACTTTAATCATATCCATATCCCCTGAACACCAAGTATGATGAATGTTTCACAGAGTATGTGTATCGACTCCATTAAACACAACTAAAATATTGCAGTTATCTCTGATCACTTTAGGTAGTTGTGTATATCGCAGAGTAACATATATAACATTGGTATTTTTGTGTCTGCCTCGGGAAAATATCCGAGCTGGATTTGATTGTTTGTCCAGCATCACGTTATCATATACTACGAGATTATTAATAGGTCCATCGAGATTATCCACAGATGGAGTTCATCAATATCGGTGATAAAGTCAACAACATTATTATCATCTTCATCTTCATCCAACGACTTCGCTTCTTCATTAAAATCTTTAAGCACATCGTTGCATCGCTGATCATCTACGGATGGTGCCACTAAATACAACTTATCTCACTTTAGCCATCTCATTATCAGATTAAGCAACAATTGAGTCTTACCAGACCCAGATGGACCTATTATAATTTGCTGGATGATGCTTGATTGGCTCTTGCTTTCGTGTAGCTGAGAAGTTAATGACATCCATGTTGTACAAATATAATAAATAATATGAATTTATATTGTGTTCGATGCAGAGCATCCACCCCCACCAGTAGATTAACAACAATAACAACAAAAAATAAAAAGCGTGCGCTTACAGGCAAGTGTGTAAAATGTTATACAAGCAAATACAGATTTATTTCTTCTCGTACAAAGACAGGCGGTGATATCGCTGCTTCACTGGGAAAATTACCAGGGACTCCATGGGGTAAGTAAACAGGAGAAAACCATCTTCCTTGATATAATTCTTGTGTTCCTGGAACCCGACTTGATATCCGACTTGATGAACGCAACCAACCAAGACCAGGAGAGTACCCAATAAATGCGATAGATCAAACGTGCCACGTTCATGATGTTGCGTATAAAAATAAAGATTTACAACTGAGGCATATTGCAGATGTGAAGTTGATTCATTCGTTAAATTCCATAAAAATAAATCTCTCAGAGAAAAACTTGCTAGCTTCCTAGTAAAATCTGCGATGAAAGGTAAACTACTGCTAGGAGCTGGTAATTAATCATAGATAACTATTATAAATGGAATCGATTTATTATAGCCCAAAAGGGTATTGGAGGGGCAGAGCAGCGATTGGTAAACTTGCTGAAGCAACAAATGTCACACGATCAGTTGCCGCAAATTGGTTAGCACGACAGGCAATATGGCAAATTTATCTACCATCACCTAAACAAATTTGGTATGCACATTTTGATGTCAGCGCTCCCAATGAAGTTCATCAGGCAGATATTTTGTTTTTACCAATGATACTATTAAAACACGTAGACGTCAATCACGTACATACAAATACGCGTTAACTGTCGTTGACATTGCGAGTAGATATAAAGAAGCAGAACCACTATCAACAAAAACATCAACTGAAGCTGCATCTGCTTTTGAACGAATTTATCAACGAGGACCTTTGCGATGGCCACAGCTACTACAGGTTGATCCTTGCAAAGAATTTCTTGGTGCAGTATCATCTCTGTTGAAAATCATAACGTCAAAATCAGACGAGGACATACAGCAATTCATCGCGATCTGGCAGTCGTTGAACGATTTAATCGAACGCTTGCTGAGCGGTTATTTGGATATCAGTATGCGCAGGAAATGTCCCTGAACAAAGTTCAGAAAGACATAAGATCTCGTGAATGGGTTGCAAGACTACCAAGTGTGATAGATGCGTTAAATAATGAAATTACTCGTGCAACTTCCATCAAATCCATCAGCGAGATCACAAAAACATATACCAAAACAACGACGTGAAGTGAATCTTTCTCAAAACAACTAGTACTGTAACTGTATATATTTATATGAACCTGGTGAACTTGAAGGTGGTAAAAATAGAGCAACTGATCCTGTTTGGAGTGTGACCACACATACAATTTCCAGCGTGGTAAGATCCACGGATAGACCTGCAATCTACAGACTAGATTCAACCGCTCCTCAGCGTGGATTTGTATGCGAACAGTTACAAGTAATTCCTGAAGATACACAATTACCGCCGCCTTCACTTATGTAAAAGCAGAACACTACCACCCCCTACGTCGATTGCACTCAAGACAGGTCAATATCACATTTTCACGTGTGTGACCGAGATTACTATTAATTCTATCCATGGTGAATTGTCTTGCATTATTATTCGAATACTGCCACATCATTACTGTATTACAGCTCGCACAATGATTATTCTGTCGTTGTTTCAGCGTCATGATAAATTCAATATCAAGATCAAAGTCACATTTATTTTTTTGTCAGATGGTTGATAAGCAGTTAATTTTTTCTTGACAACTTCGTTGTTAACTACATCATCGCAATTGCTATCAGTGGTTTCCTGAGTCATTGCGCAGTCTATGATAACCCACCGCAGCTGAGATATTCTTCTGACTCGAGACACTGAGAGATAAACTAAATTTGACCATTCAATACGATCATTGACAATCCAGATATTTGTATCAGAAATAGTTAGTCACTGTCACGAATGAATCGTTCTAGCGTATCCTAGAGTCCACGGAGTTTTGTCCATCGTTACCGCGCTCTCAACAGCACTCACATCAACAACAACAATATCATTAAGAACGAGTTTTTGTTTCTCATTATTCCTGGAATCTCAACTTCAATATTTTGTCTGCGTGTGCCTGCTGGTCGATAACACAATGGAACAGGTAGATTTAAAAACTTTTCTTTACGTAACAGAAATACTTGCTGTTGAAGTGTATCACAAAATATCTTCCTAATTGCAACTATCAAATCAGCAGTTTCCATAAATTCCAAAAATCATTCATTGTAGTCTCTGGAATTACTTCATGCATTATTTCACATTGAATCTTATTTGGCTGCAGTCTGATCAATCTTTTAAATTCTTTCAGCTGTTCATCAATAGCTCTATGATCATCAGTTATCTCCTCATAATAATCTACTTTTTCAGCCATTCGTGTGGAGATGATCCAACAAAGGGTGGTGGTTGACCATGATCACCACACATGATAACAGCAGTATTTCTTTTCAGTACCCAGTCAAGAAATATTTTTAATACTTCTAACGATACCGTACATATTTCATCCCAGATAATAACCTTAGGAATATAATTCTCACCCATTCGTTGTGAAGTCCATTCAACTCCCTTCCATCGAAAGAAACTATGATACGTACACGAATTAACTCCTCGTTCGCTCATTTCTCTGGCGAGTCTACGTGAGGGTGTCAAAACAACCAAATCAAAATTCCGAAATAATTCAATCGCACGTGTTGTTTTACCATAACCTCTCGGTCCATTGAGATAAACAATCTTACGTCTGGTCACAGGATCATATACCGATGGAGCCGACGACAATTCCGATAAAAGATTATTTTTACAATAATTATCCTCGGAAATATAATCGGCAGATTCAAAATAATTAAGAATCTCTTCTCGTTTTATTCTCCTTTCCCCCCAATACGCGTCATTTCCAATTTTTAACTGTCTCAGTGATTCTGTGTATTTTTTTATTGATATAAAATGAATCTGTTGCGACTCTAACGGCGGTATCAGAAACTATGTTTATCATCGATAATAAATTTATCGAAACATACGCAAGCATCGAAGATCTTTCATGAGTGAACTGTGGTGATTCACCTTCAGTGTAGCTCACGATTGTACTTAATTTAATTCCATCAGATAAATAAGCATTTTCTCGACTTATAAAAATGTTTCTTTCGGTTGAATCGGTAATTATAAAATCGAGTTCAGCATCATCGATGATTAGTTTACAATAATGTCTTTTGTGATCATATGATCCTCCTTGCGTAAATTTACCAATAATTTTTCTGCCAAGATTTTTTGCGAGCTATTCTCAAAATAAGTTATATCAGGATTTTCATCATCAGAGTATTTCTTCTGCTATGGTAACGAAACTTGTTTCAGCGGACGATATGATATAATTGCTTCATTGAATGTCGATGACACCAAAATTCCCGTATCAAGCATATATCTAACTAAAACTACTGGAACCCAACGTCGCTCTGAGAAATGTCCCCCCAAACCAAACAAACAATCGGATGGAGATTCTGTGCTAACTCGAATGATTCAATACAGGCAAATCTGGTCAGGTCAAAATCTCGTAAGGGTCTATTTATCGCAACTCTGATCATTTCGTGTGTTGGATGTCCAAATCTTTTGAAATACTCAGAACATTCTCCGTATCCAAGAAACCTTCCAGGATAACATGCAACCATATCAACCGATATAACATCTTTGTAATCATATTTAGTATTCCATAATCCGCGGTGTCCGTGTTCGATACAACTGCGTTGGATATCTTCAAGAAATTCTAATCATGTTGGTTTCCATGAATTTTTCTTCTGAGCAGCATGTGCAGCGACTGACGGAACGGTAAAACAATTACTGAGTAATCGTTCGACAGTGATTTCATCACCGCCATCAGCGCCGATTTTATCGGTGTTCGTGTATTTTAACACAAGATTTTTCATTTCGTCGTGGAGAGATTCTGTACGATAAATATCCCCATTGGGCCGTACAAACTGATCAAAGCGATTTTTATCGCTGTTCACAGATTCTGAACTCTGAAACAACCACGCGGATACATGGTCACTATTACTGATATTTCTGATAAACTCAAACATATCACCATTATAGAATTTAACAGTTCGATTTTGTAGAAGTGTTGTTATGTCCGAAGTACACGCGTGTGCGTTATGATCAATAATTTCTATCGAACTTCCATTTCTTTTATATTTCGATTCGTATAAAATCTCTCCGGTTAATGCCTTCACTCTTATTGGAGATCTTAATTTTTTTCCAGTTCAGCAATATCTTTGATAGACCTTTCGGTATCTTTAACTTTTTCTACCCATTCATTATTTTTACGTCTTAGATCCGTTAAACCGTTTGCTCGTTTCGCGTTTGTGAAATGTTCTGTAACTCGCCCAGCAACACAATTCAGGCGAGAAATTTTCATCGACTGGAGATCATCGACGTTAGGCATATCATTTAGCGTATATATCGCACAAACAACTGCCGTCACAGGATATGCTCGTTCATAATAAAGCATAATGATTCCAGTCAATATTCCTGGTTTAAAAGTTTTATTTAACGTGACAATATTTCCAGTGTGGCCCTGACGAGAAGTCAGGCGAACAGGATCACGTTTGTTACGGATAATCCATGTGTCGTCGTCGGTCGTTACGATGAATGTTTTGAAAAATATATTTTCGTGCAATGTCGAGATAATTAATAATTGTCGCTGCTCGCTTGTCATTCATTGTAGCATCGACAACACCATCGGTGTTGCGTACACTGTTGACCACACACATAAGCTGCAAAATCAACGCGAAGATCTCTCTTGGCTTCACTGATACGATTGATTAGAGTCTTATTTGTTAAATCAACCAAAACTCGCCTTAGTAATTGAGGGGTTTTCCTGTCGACATCGAATCTGGCTTTAGAGGACTTAATCGCAGATATTCTCGTAAATTCCTCCATATCATAATTAAGGCAAATATATATTTAAATTAAAGTTTGATTATATATATAATTATTGAAGAACAGAATAGGTGTAAGTGGCTTGTGATCGGTTCTTCAGTTTCTTGTAACAGGGCCTGCGTAAAGAGGGCCCCGAGTGGCCGAGTGGTTTAAAGCGCTATCCGTTACGGATCACTGCCATCTCACTTCTGTCTGCGTGGGTTCGAGTCTCGGATTCGGCCAATGTGGCTATGTGAGAAAGCTTGCCAGTTGCTTCTCGTGGGTCGGTGGTTCTTTCCGGGGTTTTCCCAGGTTCTTCCTCCACCATTAATACTGGCCGCCATGTATAGCCTATCGTGTGCTGAAAAATGGCGTTAAACCCTACAGCAGCAACAGCAACAGCTTGCATAAATGAATTCTATGGATGTCACATGCAAAGTGTTCGTAGAGGAAGTCTAGGACCGAAACCGTGCTTGAAGTGTGGTGTTGGGGTCAGAGGAGAAACGCAGTTGTGCGTGCAGTGTGGTGGTAAAAAATACAGAGAGCTGAAACGAAATTATGATCAAAAAAATAACTCCGATGGCGTCGGTAATGAATCTCCCATTAAAAGCGCCGAAGACTATCTCGCCAGATTTTCACCCCCAACAACAAAATAATTTAGACAAATAATATTTTTATCTAAATGGAGCAAAATGAATTTGTGAAGCATCCCATCATTAAAAATTATGAAGCATCTCGTCATGGTGTCATCAGGAACAGTCGACTGAAAAAAAACACACAGTCGGTGTTGTTATTAATACTGGTTATCTCTGATTCAATACTAAGGAAATAAAAATTATTACTCACATAAATTCATCTACGAATGTTTTCATGGAATAATCGAAGACCGGCTTGTGATCGATCACATCAATGGCAGTAAACTTGACAATTCTTATGTAATTTATGAGCTATTACACAGAATCAGAATTCTGCGTGTGGAGATACTGGCAAGCATTATAAACGCGAATGGTTGTTAAATCTGTAACGCGGAGACTGGCGAAAAATAATATTTCAATCAATGAATGCAGCTGGAAAATATTTTGATATGTGCATGCCTTCAGTACAACATGTCGCAGATAATATAACCAAATCAGCATTTTCAAAGAAATATAAACAAAAAATAACATTTCAGTATTTCCAGACAGACACAGACAATCTAATTTTGAATTTTGTTTGCGAGATGAAGGGAGATAATTTTGTCAAGCAACGATTTCTCTACTGGAGTAATTAAGCAGTTGCCCCGTTGTAACTGCGTAATATTATATTACTGCCGTGATTTTTTTTTCTTTTTTTGTTTGCTGTTTCTCCACTGCGTGCAAATCCAGGTAAGTTATTTTTAGCTCTTACAGGTAAGACAGATAAGAAAGTTTTACAGGAGTATATAATAGATCTGCATGTACTTTAACTCCCGAATGACATCCTGCAGAAATATATATGCGATTATTAAGTGCAGATGTTTAATACAGCGTGTTTGAAAAATTGAAATAAATCCACATTGCAGTTAACGCAATCATGCAACAATTGTGATTTATTCAGTATACTTGTAGGAACCTTCCATAAGTGTGTATTTTGCCACAACTGTCCGTTAGGTAACTTCAGTATAAGTCACGTACCGCTTGCGTGTGCACAATCCAGGTAAGTTATTTTTAGATGTTTCAGGTAAGATAGCTATACACAGACATATATGTACTTTAACTCCAGGATGACATCCTGCAGAAATGTATGTACGATTATTGAATGCAGGTATTTTATACACTATATTTTATAAAATGTTTCAGAAATTGAAATATAAATCCACGCTGCAGTTTGCAATAATTGTGATTTATTCAGTATACTGATCGCGTGTAGGTTGCCTGTTTATCCAGCATAGGTAACTTCATAATAATTTCTGAAACATATATTTGTAAGGATGTGTCCGTGGCACAGTATTAGAGTGGCGGATTCTCATGCTCGAGGTCTAGAGTTCTATTCACATGACTGACACATTGTCGATGGAAGGTGATAATCGCAGTTTTTCATAATAAGTAGGGGCTCCAGCCCCAAGGGATTTCATGCACACCTCCTCACTACATCGAACACGTGGTGGGTGCTATTTTTCACTCACCCTCAGGTTTGATTCGGGGTTGTTGTTGTCATGAAATTGAAACTGGAGCCTCCAAAATAAACAGTAGCATGAAGTAGCTCTCAATCTCACTGAAGAGTACCCCACACAAGAACATTCAGAACAAATGTCGCCAGAAAGAAAATCTTGAAGGATGCCCTCATACACAAGCCGTAAGAAAGGCATCAATGAAACAGCAAATACAGGCAAAGGAAGGGACCCCGTGGAATGATAACCGCTCATCATTGCAACTGCTCATCATTGCTACTGTTTATTTTTGTTTGATTCTGATAATAATATTTATTCTGATTTCTGATTTCGAAATATTATTATTTCTATTTTTATTCTGATTCAGACATATTTTTATTTATATTTTTATAATTTGATTCTGATTCAGATTCAGATTCTGATTCAGAAATATTTTTATTCTGATTCTGATTCTGATTTATTTTTCTTTCAAACAAATATTTATTATATAATGAATGCGGAAAATATAATGATGAGGATATAGAATTATCTGAACAATTGGACCCTGAAAAAATTATAAATGATTTTGAAGTGTTACAGGAACGGAAATATGATGGGAGATATACACTAGCAGCTGAGTATAGATTCATTAAGTTACTTCAACAGGCCATGAAACAATCTCTACTTTATTTTGATGACAAGGATATTCAAAAATGTGTTTCACTCGCAAACGCGATTGAGAAAGATAGATCAGAGTTATCACGTGAATACGAAATAAAAAAGATGACGAGTTCACGTGTGCGATAGCTGAAAAAATGTATGTGTGATTGTAAAGTCACTGACGAAAGTCTAGAAGGGTTATGAAAGTGGCTCAGATTCAGATTATAATATTTGTTGTGATTCAGATTATAATATTCTGATTCAGATTGATTATAATATTTCTTTTTATTCTGATACAGATTCATATTATATATTTATTTTTATTCTGATACAGATTCAGATTAGACTGTCTATTTTTATTCTGATATTTAAGAGTTTAACGTTGTTTTTTCTGAGTTTATCGTGGTATAAACTGTCAGTTGCCGAATCACACAGCATATAACGCCCGAAGGGCGTTATGTAAGCTGTGTGATTCGGCAACTGACAGTTTATACCACGATAAAGTCAGAAAGAAAGTTAAACTCTTATATTTGCAATTGTTTATAATTTTATTAATTTTTATTGTCATTTTGGGTTTTTTTTAAAAGATATTTCCTATCAGTTTTAGAGCCTCTTTAAGCGTGTGAATTCTTGTTTTATTGATGTGGCCCTCTCAGATTTACATCATATGAGGTACCCCCTAGTGCCAAAATTTAAAAGGATTTTATGTATTCTTGTTGCCCCCATCATATAAGTGTTGTTTGTATTAAGTTTATTAAACTTTTAGTTTTATAAATTTTGATCTAGGGTTTATACACCGCCCCACTCTAGTGTTAATAATACTCCTTAGCCCTGGGTGGTCTTTGGAGTTTTTATTTACATAAGTGATCCTTGCCAGGGATCAGTGTTGTCCAATGTATGCTATATATATGTGCTATTTGTTTCTTATGCTATCTTATGTTTTTGTAGGACTGGCTTGATATAGGTCAAATTCTTAGAGTTATTATTTACTTTTAATGGTTTGATTGACTCGGGGAATTCGGTGTGACGTGAATCGTCAATACCTTACTTCCCGGTCTTTTAGAACCTTCGTAATATTTTAGTGTATGCTATAAGAAGAAAGAAAGAAAGATTTAATAGATGATAAAGTATTAGAAAAGATTGTAGAAAATGTGTTTATGTTGTTGGTTGCGTGTTTGTGTCGTACGTATGTATATTATGATGTATATATAGTTTCGTATTTTTGTTTTCGTTATGTTCTTGTAGCTGGCCTCCCTTTTAGGGAGATCCGGTAAGAGCCGTACTACCACACGTTAGCCACGCAGCATTGGCCTCGCACCGTTTGGATCTCCCTGTTTAGAAAGGCCATTTCTCTGTCTGTTTTTGTGTATATGTTACTAATATGGATGTGAATAGCACAAGATCTCACAGATATAACTTAGGTTGATTAAAATTACTATCTATTCAAATATTTAGCTATTAAAATCCATTTTTGTTTTCATATTCGTATTGATGTAAGAAATTAAATCATTATAAATTCCCCTATCATTGATGCTGTTAGTATGTAGTAGTTGTTTATTATCTATTTTACCGTATTTATTCTTAATTTTTTTCCACAATATTTGTCTATCCTGTTCAGTTTTAGAACAAGAAAGTATTAAATGACTTTTTGAGTCTGTATATTTTCCACATAACCTACACTTTGGTACATGATTTATTAAATGTCTAATAAATGCCATTTCACCTGTCAACCATTTGTCGTGCAGGTATAGGAAGAGCCTACTTTTGTAGAGAGGCTGATCCTATACCTGCCCAGTTTTTTCCAGATGGCCGGCCAATTCAACTGAGGATAGTGAAATTCAATATCCTGCTTATCTTGCGTAATTGAATCATTCAAAATTGTATAAGTTTCATTCTTCTTATCCCATATTCTTTTGTTATCGAAATGAATATATATTAATTCCTTTATTCTTCTATACGAATCGGGGGTTCTAATAGTTTAATCAATTTATTATTTTTATAAATATCACTATTAAACCGACATAAATATCCAAACAAATAAATCTATATAGCTTCCCATGGACACTTTGGTGAGTTATTTAATTGTTTAAATCTATTCAATATAATTGCTTTTTGTTTAATACTCAAGTTCGACAAGGCTAATCCCCCTCTATCTTTAGGTCTGCATATATGTCTTTTCTTTAAGTAGTGGATTTTATTATTCCAAATAAAGCTCATTATTCTTCTTTCAATATTGCCAATCATGGCTTCTGTGAGGTGAACCGAATTCATCGTATAATTCAATTGGCTGTACATGTAGGTTTTGGCAACCTGTATACGGTCTAGTAAGTTTAACCTTGTGTGCGCCCAAGTTTCGATCTGTGCATCAAGCTTAATTACTAGCTCACGAAAGTTCGTGTGAGTAGAGTTCTTACCAAACATAATCTCTAATGCTTTACATGGTCTTTAATCAAGTTCGGGGGGAGACCAGGGTGGTTTCCCCTCCAGTTTCCTATTAGTAAATTTATGTTTTGTCATGATTTATTGCTGAACCAGAGGCTTTATCAAATTGTAAAAATTCATCTTGTAGGTGTTTAAAGGAATATTCATCTCTGGTGAAGTTTGTGCAGTAATCTGCATGTAATGTAGTTTTAAAATCGTGATTCAGATTTGGTATTTTTATTCCTTGAATATTAGTGTTGTTTTGAATGTTCATATTCAAGGATTCAATTGCTATTACATATAGCAGCATAGACAGGGGACAACCCTGCCTTACTGAGCGTTGAATCTTAATTTCATCTGTTAAAGCCCCATTAATAATTATTATTGAGGTAGTGTTAACATACATGGCTCTGATCCAATTTATAATATTAGGTCCAAACCCAATTTTTTCTAATGCTTTAAAAATGAAGTCATGCTATATTCGATCAAAGGCCTTCTCCTGATCGAATAAGAACATGACTCCCTTTTCATCTTTATTTTTTTTAAAATCTATTATAGCCGCTATTGAAAGTGTATTATTAGTTTTTTCCTCCCTATTCCCCCACAACTTTGATTTATATCAGTTATTGTATTTAGACATTTTCTTATCCTATTCGTTATGATCTTACTTAGAATTTTATAGTCATTATTCAAGAGTGTTATTGGCCTCCAATTTTTTATTTCCTCTCTATCACCCTTCCCTTTGCATATTAATGTAATGATACCCTCCCTTAAGGTTTTTGGCATTTCTCCATAAAATAAAATATTATATAGTAATTCCAAAATATCGACTAATTCGTTTTGAAACTAAATATAAAAATCTGAGGTAATTCCATCAGAACCTGGGGATTTCCCTTTTTGTCAACTTTTAATAGCAGTTATTATTTCACTTGAAGTAATAAATTTTTCACTATTCCCTTGTTCATTTAGAGGTATTTGCTTATAATTAGTTCGCTGCAAGTAGCTATCTATAGTATTGACATCAGTATGTTGAGATTCATAAGTATTAAAATGATAATTTCTAACACATTCTAATAAGTCCTTTTTATCTCTATAAACTGTATTATTAAAGCGCATTGAATCAATTTTTTTGTGCTCTCCTTTTTTAATTTCCAATCTTTTGTATAAACCCCTCCCTTTTTTATATAAGTTATCATATTTCCCTGCCTTATTTTTTATCCCTTGAGTTATTTCGTTCTCTAAATTATTCCATTGTCTAATTATTTCATCATCTTGTTCAGTTGGTGGATTGTTTTTAGTTTGAATCTCCATATAATTTTTTGTAACCATTGTTTATGCAATTTCCTAGTCTTACTAAAATACTTAGTTATTCGTTTAAATTCCTTCTTTAGCTGTTCCCAATCTTCCATAAAGTGCATAAAGTGTCAAGGTAACTTAGTAAGCTCAGTCTGTGGATATTAGTACAGATGTGCATGTTTGCATATTCAGACAAAAGAACAGTAAAACAAATATGGCCACTTCTTCACTGTCTCAGTGGATCTACTCATTTTTCAAATCAGATTCATCAGATTCATTTTCAGGATTTACCCAAGAGGATCTCTTAAATGATATAAAGAATAAGGACACACTCAATACTGAACGGAAATATTCACTTGAAACAGATTCAACCTACCAAGATTGTGTAATTCCAAATTCAAACATGGCTGACTCCTCCTCTTCAGTTCCATGCTTTCTTAAAATCCAACATAATATGCAGAGTATAACAATCACAGCTGACTCCAAAAACATTCCAACAATCAAGAAATTCTTGGATGAGAATCTACACTTCCAGCAGGGACACTCACATAATGGACTGATCTATAAATCCATGGATACAGATTCTGCCACAGTAACTCTCTATATAACAACTGGTAAAATTCATGTACAAGGGCCAGGCTATAAAGAATGGGTAAACTATTTTATGAACACTTGTCAGCAAATGATAGATAACACCAGTTTGAAATTAATTGCCTCTCAGCCAAGGGCTTCAACACCCATCCCTGAAGTCCACAGATCTCAAAATACAGTCAACAGTAACACAGCTTTACATGAAGTAAGCCAGATTGCAATCAATGTGGAGGAAACTCCAGAACCCCAGTTTATGATAGGAACAACAAATTCCTTCGAGTTCCATGGAACCCATAACCATACTTGCACCTCCATGCAGTGTTCAGTAATGATAAGTAATCTCCAGGCCCAAGTAAAATGGTTAGAACAGGAACTCTCTGCACTAAACTCAAAGAGTCTACAAAGTATTCCATTGGATAAACCAGGTGGAAAACAAGTGTGCCAGGAAACCCAGACAATACAATACACAAACATGTCAAAGGACCAAAACAAAAGAGCATGTCAGGGCACTCAGACCATACCAAACCCAGCTATTAGGAAAAAATCATTATACACACAAACAGACGTAACCTTACCAATTAAACAAGATGAGTCTCTTCTACAGGTATTAGATGGGCAGAGCCAAAATTCAGTTAAAGCACATACTGTAAACAATGACCATCATGTGTCTCACTCAACATCAAATCCAGGGACAGAAGGAACTGTACTAAAGACAGCCTCCAATTACCCACAGCATGAAGCTAAATTAAGTACAAATACTAAATATAGCAGTCACCAAACTCTCAGTCAGTCTAGTCATGGAAATCAAGAAGTCCAAGCAATGCATCTGAATCCCCCACTTGTCAAAATCAGCAACATAATTAAAGACAGATCTCTTCTCATAGGATCATCAATAATCAAAGGAGTAAGAACAAGAAGATTATATAAAACTGACGTAAAAACCCACAGAGGTGCAATAATTAATACTATTACAGAGAAAATATTGGAAATGGATTTGTCACCATATCATACTGTAAATCTTCTCATTGGTGGCAATA
This sequence comes from Megalonaias nervosa, assembly GCA_016617855.1. NCBI lineage: Eukaryota > Metazoa > Mollusca > Bivalvia > Unionida > Unionidae > Megalonaias > Megalonaias nervosa. The sequence goes on along the minus strand of JAECUM010022899.1, from coordinate 19,755 downwards.
ATTACTGTAATGGCCAGTCTTTAAAGGGCATTGAGGATGATTATGAAAGCTTGATGTATGCCATCAGGTCCAAAAACACAGAATGTAAAATAATCATCTCAGGTCTACCGCCAAGAAGTGATGTACTTATGACTCCACTAAATGATACCCTATGTACGTTGTGTGAAAATTTCCAAATACTCTTTGTTCCGCAATATAGGACCTTCTTCAAAGACAATCGAGTGAACCAAAAATTATACCATAGAGACCGAATTCACTTGTCCAACAGAGGTACTGCCTTGCTCCTAAAGAATATAGACCAGTACATAAGACTTATCAAAGTGGTTAGGCATGAGTCAGAAAACTGCTTGTATTGTGGAGAGCACGGTCAGGTAACACAGCGGTGTCTGCATGGAAAACAGATTCGTTGTCACGCTGGTAACGAACTAGAACATAAGCAAAAGTTGTGCACATACCAGTAGGTAGAAGGCAATGATGTACAGGCCTATGCAACACATATCCAGCAACAAAATGCATTAGAATATGAGTATACTCTTCAATGTAATAATTACAATTCTGTAAACAAGTTTCAGGCACTATCTGATTTGTGTACAAAGTGCAACTTGTTAGTATGTAAATAACTATGTGATACTGTTCAAGTTACTTCTCCCTCTCAGGCTCCTCAAGTGTCTAATATATCAAAGTCTTCTTGTAGGTATGTAAATCAGTCTCAGACTGAACAGTACAGACTTTATGTATCCACTACATATGGTCACGGTGCAACCGATGGATCTTGGGTGTTATCTTCTTCTTGTGTTTATGTAAGTAATCAAGATGACGAAAAAAGACATTTGTCAAGTCTAAAAACAATACATTGCATACTACCTTGTCTGAAAATCAATCTTCAGATCAAAATTTCCATGTCTTAGGCTTCCTCAAAAGAGGTCTGCAGGTAATAAACCTAAATATTCAACACATCATCCCTAAACAAAATGAGATTAAGTTAATGTTACAGCAAACTAGATCAGTCAGTATTCTAGGTCTATGTGAAACCTTTCTTTCTGATGATACTGATGATTTGGCTCTCCAAATACAGGGGTTCAACTTTGAAAGAAAAGATAGGGAATCCATGAGGGGTGGGGGTATTCTTCTCTATGTAGACAGTTCCATTAGTTATAACAGACGTGTTGATCTAGAGACTATTGATATAGAGAGTATCTGGATCGAAGTAACTCTTGCCCAGTCAAAGCCAATACTCATGTGTTCAGTTTACAGGCCACCTAGTTCCACAGCTGATTGGATTGATAGATTTGAGGTACAAATTCAAAAAGCATTACTAAAGGAAGATTTAGAAACTATCATATTAGGTGATTTAACATTGACTACATGAAAACTCCACCATTAACATGGATAAGTAACTTTGAAACTTACAACTTTACTCAATTAATTAACACCCCAACTAGAGTAACAGATAAAAGTGCTACTATCATTGATCATGTCTATACTAATAAAAGTGAAAACATAAGTGAAATTAATGTGCCAGTGTACGCAATGAGTGACCACTACCCAGTCTGTATAACTAGACATGTTCCGAAATCATCTAAAAATGCTCAACACATCGAAATACAATACAGGGACTTTAAACAGTTTGATGAGGAAATGTTCTTAAATGACTTAGTTTGCAAACCCTTCCACTCAATCTGCAATATAGCTGATATCAACACTGCCTTAGACATATTGTATCGGATGTTCAATGCAGCCTTAGACAAAAAGCCCCTATTAAAACAAAAAGGGTTAAACACCAAATAACACCCAAGTGGATTACCCCTGAGATCAATGAGGCTAGGCAACTAAGAGATAATTTCCACAAGAAAAAAGACATGAAAAGCTATAGAAAGGGGAGGAATAAAACTAAGCACCTGATAGATAAGGCAAAAGAGAATTAATATAAACAGGCTATTGATGAAAGTAAGAGTACCAATACAATGTGGAAGCATCTAAAAGAGCTGAACCCACCCAAGAGCAGTTGTTTTCCCCCTAGACTTAAGCAAAATGAGGATATAGCAACATCTGTGCAAAACATTGTGGAAATGTTCAACAATTTCTTCATAAGCATCTCCAGTAACAATATTCAGACCCAGACTAACATCCCAATTGAACTTGATGCTCTTCTATCATTTATAAGAGCTAAAATTCCGGATGATAATTATTTCTCAATAGCTAATGTTAGTGAAGCTGATGTTTTTGATATGCTAATTAAGGTGAATATTAATAAATCCTCTGGATTGGATGGTATTGGTCCACGAATTCTTAAAATTCCTGCACCAGTAATAACAAAGTCATTAACGCATATCATAAACTTAAGTATAATGAGTGGTAATTTTGCAGAAACACTGAAATGTGCAAAGGTTACACCTATCTTTAAGAAAGAAGAAAAGGAGGATCCAGGGAATTACAGACCAATATCAATTCTACCTGTATTGTCAAAATTATTTGAAAAGCAAGTAGCCATTCAGGTCTATAAATTTTTTGAAACATACTCTCTATTTCACAAAGCGCAATCAGGATTTAGAAAGTACCACTCTTGCCAAACAGAACTTACCAAATTAATTGATCTTTGGCTGAAGGAAATGGATAATGGGCATATGATTGGGATTGTTTTCCTTGACTTCAAGAAAGCCTTTGATCTTGTTGATCATGAAATTCTGCTGAAAAAGGTGAACTGTTACAGGTTCGACAATCCTTCTTTAAAATGGTTTAAATCATACTTAAACCAAAGGTCTCAACAAGTATGCATTGGCAATATTAGCTCTCGAACTCGCACTATTCATTCACGGGTCCCTCAAGGCTCTGCTTTAGGCCCTCTCCTCTTCCTTATCTATATCAATGATCTACCATTAAATAATGAATCCACAAATACAGATATGTTTGCAGACAATGTAACCTTGTATACATCTAGTTCGGATAATGAAGTTATCCAAATGAGATTAAACTCAGACCTTATTAGAGTCCAAAACTGGGCACAACAAAATAGGATGGTAATTAATGAAGGTAAAACAAAATGTATGATTTTGGGGACATCATAAAAGCTACACAAGTCAGAGAACCCAGAACTATCTCTTGCAATAAATAATCATCCATTACAAACTGTCAAACATGAAAAGCTTGTAGGTGTGTCAGTAGATAATAATTTATTATGGAATGACCATATTGATAAGCTTTGTAAAACGCTGTCATCCAAAATTGCCCTACTCAGCAGAATCAAGAAATACTTACCTATGGAAACTCGCAATCTATACTACAAGTCATATATTCTTCCAACAATGGATTATTATTCAAATGTATGTATGGGGAAACTGTGCTAAATCTGAGCTTGACAGGATTTATAAACTTCAGAAACGAGCAGCACGCATATTGTTAGATGCATCTATTGATTATCCCTCAAAAGAATTGTTTACAGAACTCAAATGGTTCACAATAAATGACAGGATAGATTTTCACAAGGCAGTTCTTTTACATAAATGTCCAGATGGAACTGCACCAGAGTATCTTCAGGACTTATTCAGGCCTTTTTCAACACAATACCAGTTGAGATCAATATCACATGGAAACCTTCTAGTACCAAAACCAAGAACAGAGCAATTTAAAAAGAGCTTCCAATACTCTGGTACAGTTCTGTGGAACAAGCTTACACTATATGTAAAATCTGCTGAGCATATTGGAGTATTTAAGAAGAGATATCATGAGCATGTATGTGTTTCAAATAGATAATAGAATTTAGTATTTTAATACTAAACATGTTAAAATAAACAGTAATTATAGCTATCTTCATATAATGTGCATTGTTATACTCTCCTTAAGAGGGCTTCAAAGAAGAATAGTCTTAGACTAATGAGTCACCCTCTATAAATAAAGCATTATTATTATTATTATTATTATTATTATTATTATTATTATTATTATGTTTCCTATGTGTTTAGTTTTAAAATTATCCAGGTGATTACGCAGTTTTTACATATTCATTATCCATTAGGTGAGTATTGTTCAATTTCCATGTACCTTGTTCCCATTTACATTTATTTGTTATTGATAGCTCGAGTAAGACTGATTTGTGATCAGCAATTTAGTTATCAAGTATGGAGCATGTTTTAGCTGCATTAGTATGATTTTCAGACATGTAAAAAGTGTCTAACCTACTAACTTTATTACCCCCATATATATATATATACCTATATATATATATACCTGTAACGCCAGATATATATAGATATATATATATATATATATAGGCCTATATATATATATATATATATATATATATGTGTGTGTGTGTGTGTGTGTGTGTGTGTGTGTGTGTGTGTGTGTTCCCTCGCATTTGTATTTAACCAACGATAAGCGTCTTCTAAATTGTTAGTTTTTAAAAATAATCTGATCCATTTATGCAAATTTCTATCCTTATCTGTAAGTTTTCACTTTTGTCCAATTCGGACAATATCCAGTTAAAATCTCCCCTTAAAATACATGGGTTTTTAGCAAATCGTTGAATGTAATGATTTGCGTTTATTATAAAATTAACTTTTTGGGGCGTAATTCCACCACTTGGCACATACATGTTGAAAATATTCCAATTATTCAATTTAATATGTAAACAACGCCTCTGTAATTCACCTGGAGTTTTTAGGCTTTCATAGTTTAATCCTTTGGCAGAACGCCGAACAATTGTAGCCACCCCTGATTTTCTCTTTGTAGGGTGGTTACTGGTGAGAAATAAAGCATCGAGGTCTTCTAGTTTTCTCACCATATGCTCAGGCGTCCCGTGTGTTTCTTGCAATAATATTTTATCATAATTTTTAGTTTGAGATATAATTTTGTCAATTTTATTCACAATTCCATTAATGTTCACAGTCAAGATCTGAAGGTTCAATCCCTCCATCTTGGCTATGTGTTTAAACTTCTTTATAATTTAATAATGTTTTAATAAAACATATTAATTAGTTAAGTGGGTAGTTCATTTTAGCTCTGTAGTCATCAAGACTAATTATTTTTCTTTGACTTTCTCTGGTCCAAGATACCGCTCTTTTTCTCTGTTCATGCTCCTTTTTCTCATTTCTTGCTTCTTTTATCAGTTCTGTGATGTTTGATTCCGATGGTGTTCTGGACGTCGAAGAGGATCTTTTTCTTTTTAACGGCAGAATAGGAGTAGATGTGTCCATTTCAGTAGTCTCTACTTTTTCCTCCTGTATTTGTACTGGTGATTCCAAGTTCAGCGTTTCATCAATGGTCCTGTTCTCTTGTGAACTCTGGCAATCTGAGTTTTCTAGTGATTTTTTCTTCGAAGTTTGGCTCCCCTAAGACAAAGAAAGGGGCTGGAGTTTTCTCCACTAGCTTAGCTTCTTTAGCTTGTTTTTCCTCAATCTCTGTATCTTCCTTGCTCTAACTTTCGCTTTTTCTTCTCTGCCGAGCTAGTCTGGCTTGCATCTTCCCATTTTCCGCGTCCTGCGTACTGTTTCCTGTACTCAGTGCTTGACTATCCTAAGTACTGTTTCCTGTACTCAGTGCTTGACTATCCTAAGTACTGTTTCCTGTACTCAGTGCTTGACTATCCTAAGTACTGTTTCCTGTACTCAGCGCTTGACTATCCGATGAGAGGGGCTTATTTGCTTCTTCTATTTTTCCAGATTTCTCCTCTGTCGGCTCTAGAACTCCTTGCAACATTGTTTCAGTTGTTTAATCCACTCTTTGGTCTTTCTTGGCTGCTGCCGCATAGGAGTTGGGGGTGGGGTGGGTGGGGGTGTTTTGCGGGATCGCTTGATTCTGGCAATCTCTTGGCAAGTGTCCTAGGTTCCCATATTTATGGCATGGTCGATGGTATTGACATTCTTGGTACAATGATTTGATTAGGAATCCAAGAACGTGGAAATAGGCTGGGATCTTTTTTGCATCTTCTTCGGACAGTGTAATTATTCGTATCCCCGTAAAGACTGTAGGAAACCCCAGAATGTTGCCATTTGTGATCCGATTGCCTTAACTGCAAACTTCTTCTCTATTTTTGCCGCTATCTCCGTTAGTGGTACTTCCAAGGGTAGTCCTGAGAAATGGATCTCTACTGACTTTTCTCCTAGAGTTTTAATTAAAGGTGGGGGAACGTAAATCTTCACTGCCTTGCCTCTAATCTCCATGGACTGGTTGTTTTTGTAGAGCGGCTTGTCTCCCTTGGCAAATAGAAAGTATAATCTTCTTACTCCGTTTTGCAGAGCTTGAATATTTTTAGTTTTAGCGCCCCTAGACACCAGGTATTGTAGTATTTCGGCTGGGCGACGTCCCTCCGCTTCCGACAAATTGGACAAATCCAACACTTGACACCCTGGAGCTCTGTATGCAAATAGAGTTCTACCTTGCTCAGTCATTTGCAGGATTGTAGGGAAATATATTCTAATTTTCCCTCCTATCAGCTTGCTCTGAGAAGGACCATCCATCTTTAAGCAAAGAACTACCCACTATTTATGTGAAGTAAATACTTGCTCAAAAATGCAATAAAAAAATGCAAAGGGTAAACAAAATGAAATTCGACACAATATAAACAATGGCAATGAATTTAACAGTATAATATCTAATACTAATACTAATATTTTATACCTGTGAGATCTTTGTAAGTAATCCAATGGAATACAAATATGCACTACACCAACGTGGCTGAGCTTAACTCAGACATTTTCCCGAACAACAGTCGCTTGCTTAGGCGGCATTGTACTGTACTGTACTGTTTGTTGAGGCGACTGCTACGTAGCTATTTATAGAACAGGGGATTCTCCATCGGCAATGTAATAGCTACGTCAATATCAAACAAAAATTTCTACCAATAGTAAACGATCAAACGTTTTGAACATTCCGCAGCATGGTCTTAATCTTTTATCTAAAATGGCATATGTGATCTGAGTAGAAGTTCAATATTCAAGGCAAAGGATGTGTTGTTTTGCTTGACATACGAATGACTCTTGGATTTGATCCTATCATGAGTTCATTGTGACTTGTGAACTGTTATTGTCCAGACACGTGAGTAACTAATGTTCGCGTCTTTAAATCTATTTAGTGCTGATTACAGTTTAGGTTACCAACAGGGGCTACTTACAAATGAAATCAAGAATATCGGTAAATGATTATAGTGATGGGGGTCCAGTAGTCAAACAGAGCAAGACATCGACACCAACAGTTACGATGGAGGGTGTAGCGGATCTCCCACCCACCCCACATCATAACTATCAAGGTCGTCGACTTACATTGTAGGACTGTGAATCCAATTGTTATAATGTTAGTCTTTGACACACACCCCATACCTATATCAATTTGCCTATAGTTTTAAATTCATTTGTAACGAGCTACAGTGAAAGTGCTGTAGCCCCAACTTTCTTGGCAGATTTTGAGTTTCCAGCGTTCCTTTTTCAAATCTAGTCAAATAAAGAATTATTTATATTCAGAAAGACTGCAGAAAGGTGTTATTTGACTCTGTCAAATCAATTTATTCAGTTTTCTAAATAAAATATAAACCCACCGTTTTTATTTCGTTTAAAGGCGTGCAGTTTGTAAGCCTTCCAGTTCAGTGTTTACGTTAGTTACTTTGCACGTGACTATTTATAGAAGCTAGTATAAAGTAGTTCTCCGTACAGTTCATGCAGAAATAAACGCAATTTGGTCTGATCACATGATTATGTTCTGACCAATGGAAATCTTCCCTTCTTTTATCAACTCTCGCCAACTGCAATTATTAATATTTATACAGAATCAGATTATAGTATTTATTTTTATTCTGATTTATTTTTTTATTTTTTATCAAGAGAGATTTTTGTTATTTTGAGTACAATTTACTCCATCGATTTTCAGAATTTAGTCTCATTTTGATTTTTAGTCAGGTATTTACCACATCAAATTATGAAATCTGAACGATAATCATGATTTTGAGTACCATTTATCCCATCAAGTTGTGGAATCTGAACGATAATCATCAAAAATAAAATTTTCATTATAATAGTATTTATTGTTGTTGTTAGTCAGTTAAAAATATTTTTATTGTTTCAGCGTAGTTTTATCACTAAAAATATAATTTTAAGTACCATTTCCCTCGTCGATTTTCAGAGTTTAGTCTGATTTTGATTTTTTATCGGATATTTACGCCATCAATTTTCAAAGTTTAGTCTGATTTTCAGTAAAAGAATAAAATTTCGTTATGATATTTATTCTGATTCTGATTCAGATTGTAATATTTATTCTGACACAGACTCAGATTATAATATTTATTTTGATTCAGATTCAGATTCAGATTATAATATTTATTCAGATTCAAATTCTGACTCAGATTATGATATTTACTCTGATAGTAATATTTATACAGAATCAAATTATTCTGATTGTAATATTTATGCAGAATCAGATTTATTCTGAAAATATTTGTGCAGAATCAGATTTATAATGATAATAATATTTAGGTTCAGGTTCTTATTATAATGCTTATTTTGATTCAGATTCTGATTCTGATTATAATATTTATTCTGATTCTGATTCAGATTATAATATTTATTTGTTATTCTGATTCAGATTCAGATTATATCTCTTAAATTCTGATTCAGATTTCTTTTTACTTTTTTTCCATTAATTCAGAATTTTTGCTATATCGATTACATCATCGATAATTTTACTACGATGTTTATTTAGACAATAATAACACACCATCAATTCTTGTACATGGGTTAATTTTTTCCTATCTTTGCAATTATTCCATACATTATATTTATTTGTGTAATTTAATTTGAGAAGAGATCAGTCACGATCTTACATACAAACTTATTGCCAAAACTTCATTCCTTAAATCAAGCAAGTGTCCGATTTGCTCAGTAAGTCTAAAATATATCCGTGATAATAACGGATTATGACATCGCAGATAAATCGGATTAACGGGCACTGACACAATTAAAAACCGAGGAGGTACTTCGGGAGTAACGAATATAGGATATATCCCTGTTGTGCTTGTCTGTATTTTTCAGTATCTACTTGATAACTTCCATTGATGGCATCACACACCAAATTAAATACTATCGTTGATGTTGTTACGTATCGGCTCTTTTAAAGTAACCGAAAGAAAAAAGCGAAGTCAACAAGCTTTGTAAGTTTTAACAAAAATAATTTATTTCCCTAGAAAACACGGTGAAAAGGTGAAAATATGAAATAGGACTTACGATTTGTAAAGAAAATCCAAACATTTGTCCTAGAATTGTGAAAAACACATAAGTCCTGTAAATAAAAAGTTCTAACTGAAGTAGTCTGAATCTCAATTCCGTTCCAAGATGGCGGATGATGACCTCAGACGAAGGTTTTACACAAATGTCCAGAATTTTCACTGTGAATCACAATTTGTATCGTTCTGTTCCAATTTAGAATTAATTTCACTAATTGTCTTTGTCCAAAGACAGTTATGTATAGTTCTCCAGGGAAAATAATTATTATTTATAAGGTAGATGAAGTACAACTATCATCCATAACAAAACACATGTCGTTCTATAGTCGTTCTACAGACGTACAAACGAACAACTCTTTCCAGCACAAAAGAATACCTTATTCTCAAGGTATTAAAAACAACTCTACAAGGTGTTAAAATATGACTCTTGACTATTTCGCAGGTGCCAGAGTTTTTAAGGCGAACTAAAACGTCATTTCATGTACACGCACGAAGAACATATGGCAATTTCGAAATCTCGCCATCGCAGTACAGAATGTCAACAAGTATTATTAGAAATGACCGTGGTCACAACCAATCATTTACATAGCTTTTGCCGACTGCTTACTTGAATCGACAAACCGACATGCAAAAATCGTGCTCATGCGAGTCATTTTTACGTTCTAAATAAACACGATGTTTCTAGCAAAATGTCAGACCTTGCGAACATAATCTTCATCATATTGATCATTAAAATTTAATGATATAAAAATGAAAAAGAAAGAATTCAAATTTTAACACACATGTAATTAAACTACATGGTCGTAACAATGTGATGTTGACAATACCCGGTGATATATGACGACCACCGCCGTCTGGATAATTGTTATGTTTGAGAATATTCGCCAGAGGGGATATTTTTCCCCACGCGTCTACGATCTTTGGAAAGTATTCATCGACGATATCATTAACTGATTTTTTTCAATTCATTGGCGTTAATTTCTGGTATTATAAATGTTGGTAATTGTTTTTCTGTTATGGCGTAGTGTCTGAGAAACAATTATTTAACCGTTAATTTCAGCCTGGAAGAAGATCGGCTAAATTATCACAGGTAGCAATCACTGTTTCAACGACGAATAAACCAACATACCAGAGGTCAAATATGACTCGATTCAGATGTTGTATTGCTGTAATAATTTGTTGTTTCAGATTGTCCTTTGGATACTCCTGCACGTAGTTGGTCAACGACTGTCGCAGTTGGGCGAGTACACAAATGTATTCAGGTTTAATGGAGACGGAAAATGATTTAAGCAATTTTTCGTTGATGGTTGGAGGATCTTCGGTGAAGCTGATGGTGAAGAAATAATAGTGCATTTTACCACAATCAGGATGATATTTTATCACACCTTCCAATGGATTACTATCTACGTCAACAGGTTTATAGTTTTCCAAATTCTGCCATATACCAGTTTTTATGTATTCTGGAAGTGACATAAATATTTTCTTGTCTGTGGTGAAATCATCACGTTTAGGTTCTGGTGGTCCTTGATAAACAGATGCTACCTCTGGCCATCCTGATACGGTTCTGATCGATGACTGATATACATCTACGGCGTAGTCGGAAGTTGATATTTCTATCACAGCTGATAATGTTGGCTCATGAACAGTAATAGCGATTTTAGATTCTTTTCCTGTGATAGATTTAATTCTGCGCTGGAACTCATCATTGATCTGTTCGATTTGATAACTGCCCGTAGGAATACCAACAACTTGCCAATCTGGGGTTCCATCAGGATTATTTTTATAAGAAAACACTAACTAATTATTTGCGGCAACTCACCGAACGACTTTGTTCTAATATTTGGCCAGCTGTATTATACTCTCAATTGTGCTAACGCTATTTCTTTGGCTAAAATTACCGTTGGAAAGATAACGTCAAATTCAGGATTAGTTGAGCTCGTTGATATTATCGTAGTTGTTGGTGGTGTTGTATTAGCGATGATTTGTAGTAGCAATTCTTGTGGCGTAGTTATTTTATTATTTACTTCCTGATTTTAAATCAGGATTAAATTAAGGTGACTCTGTCCTTATTTTCGACAAGGTGGTTTGGTTTCCAGTTGCCAAACCGGAGGTGTCGTAGTAAACCTTGATCATTTCTGCCAATTCCTGATCTGATATTGTTCCATCATTGAGCCCTGATGATATCAGTGATGATAATTTAGCATGCGCGTGTGTTGCCGCCGATAGAATTATTGTGTATTCATGTAATTTATCAGCCGCACACGTAGATATCTTTTCTGCAATTATATTAAGAATACCAGCAACACCATTTATAACTGCAACACCAATTCCTATTATTGGTGCTATTATGTATGTGGCTGATAATAATCCGATTATAGTTACTGTTCCAGCGACTACGGCAGATGCAGAATATACAGTTATGTCAGTAACAACGACACGTCTACGGTATATTTTTATTTTTACTGTGTACTCATCAATGATATTTTCCAGTTGGGTCTGTAACAGACACACTTACTCGTATCTGTATTTGTTTACAAAATTTAGATCTGACGTTTGTGAAATCATATCCTCTAAAGTACTAAGTAATCAACTGAGGTGTTTCAGCGACAAATTCCAGACACCACCAGACATTAACTTTTTATTGGATGGTTCCAGTATAAACGTTTATTCGTCCGCTTGATTTAACACAATAGACACGGTTCCCAAAAAAAATGATCGGTTGAATGACGCCATGGAAATGTGGTAAATATCCTAAAGTTTGCAGAGCTGAACACGGACAGCCTATACACACCAGTGACTTCCGCGGTATGTTTGATAGTGTTATTTTGCTGTGACCATGTTGATGAGCCTGATGATACTGTGTATACCACGTTGATGATCTGCTTGTGAGGAATTTTAATCAGATTAAATTTTTTAACGATATCAGGAATTCCACTGACAACATCTTTTAGTTTTTTTATTAATATCATCGATATTCCTCTGCGCTATCGTGATTAGCTCTGAAAATTATTTAGGATCTCTGTTAACGCCTAATTGTCGATTAATCGTTTCAATGTCTGACATAGCTGTTTTAATATCGCCGAGTTTTGTGTTAATTTCAGAGAGTTTTACGACAACAAACAAAGGATTTCCAAAGAAATCATCCGCGAATTTATTACGTTTTTGAAAATTTCTACGAGTATTTAAAAACTTATTTACGTTGACGTCATATTCAGATCGCAGTGTGGTTAATTTGTCATCGATTATAGTATCTTTATCATCTACATATTTCTTTGTTGAAGCATCTTCATCACTTGTTGGTTCTCTTAAAACAACGATTTTATTTCTATTCATGTTGAGGTGACCTGTCATTGTATTACCGGTGGATCGTAAACGATCAACAACACTTTTATAATTTGATTTTGATAGTTGCGATTGATACATTTGAGTCTCTGATTCTACTGCCGACAGTACATACTGGAATATTATCCGTGGTAGCACCGAGAACTCTACGAATTATGTCGATCCACTTAATATTACTTGTCTTTAAAACACCGTATTTATCCTAAAAAATAACAACTTCATCCTGGTCAACTCCAGGGAGGTTCATAATATCAGCAAGATCATCTCTAGTAGCGTACTTCGATAAATCAATATCATCTTATTTTTCTTGTCTTTGATAGAGGATCTTCCATAAATATCAACCATTATACGATTAGTGATTATTTAAAATAGAACTCGTGTACGTATGTACAACTTTATCAGGTGCATCGGAAGATTTTGAAATAGCATCGAGTACAGCAAGTGATTCATTACCGCATATTGGCGGATCAGTTTTTGTCTGTATTGGTAATGTTGAATACCATACAGAAATGTTCGCAGTACTTCGTACTGTGCTCACATATTTTGAAAATTCCTTCGGTGGTAATAATACGAATCAAAATAAATAATTCCACGTGGATCAATCGCGTATGAAGCCCAGTGAGTACCGGGACCAGAACTTCTAACGAGATTAATGATACCGGTTTCAACACGATTTAGTTGTTTTTGGTAATTGATCACGCATAAAAACACCTCTGAAGTTTTTTATATTTAATCGCTCAGCAGCATCAAGTAAATCAAAATTAGATATGGGAAGTATCAACGATGTGTCCCGGGAAGTCTTAGACCTTTTCCGTACCAAGAACGAGGGGTTCCTGGCAGTCTTAGACCTTTCCTTATTTTTTGGGAAGTTTTTATTCCTTTTCCTGTTGCTTTCTTTAATGCCATCTCAGCGGCAGTCCCAACAGCACCAAGTGCAGCTGCTTTTGCAACAGCTGGAGCTGCAGCAGCTATCAACGCTGGTATAGCTGCGAGAAGTGAAAATATACCACCCGTCTTGGCAATGTCGCTAAGGGCATCCGCAGAAAGATCAAGTCTGACACCAGTCGCTGATTGTTTGGCGTTATTGAAGTGCCTGAGTTGACGTTCAGTCAGTGATAGTTTATTTGGACGACCTGAGATCTGTCCTCGTTTCAGTGATATTTTTATTCCCTAATTTTTGACGCTGATTGTAGTTTTTTAATCTGATCAGGAGTCAGAGTAACACTAACATGATGACATGACATTATAATATCATAAGTAATTTAATTACATGTTTTCTACTGGGGCGTCAATGACTCTCATTCGTCCACCAACATCTTCAAGCAACATTGTTTTATCTGAAAGTATAACAGCAATTGCTCTGTAATCAGCAATAGCTCCTCTTGCCACACGAGCTCAAAAGTGTATATCAACGACAGATTGCCTAAACAAATCCAAATGCTCCAGTGAGAAATAATATTTCGGATACAGCGTTGTAAAATCTAGTTATGATATTTGTAGACCAGAATCAATATTTTGATTACGTCCCATGAATGTCAAATGATGATATGCACGCGCTACATGATTATTTTCAAAATTTAATAATATATCTTCGTATGGTTCTTGATGTCCATTTATCCTCAGTGAAACTTCAGTAACACCAAGTTTGTCAAATATCATTGTACTGCATGTTTGTGACTTTACTCGCGCAGCATCTTGGAAAGCAACAAATATATATCGCGGCCTGAAATACCCTGCTGTGATGCTATCTGCCATGTGAATAAACCATTAATGTTACTTTGAACACTATCTGTGTTCATTGTCAACCATGATAATGTTGATTTACTAGCTGAGTCCATAAGAGAGAGCAACCGTTGCTCTTCAGGGAGCGATGGAGTTATTGTTGGCATCCACAATGAAAGTTTTGTCAGTATTACTTTACATGCATCACCGATAGGGCTCCAGATTGCATCATCGTCGGTAGCCTTTCGTATAAGTATAACTGTGTGCTTGGCTCCGAAAATAACCTCTCTGACATTTCTGCAAAATCTAAAGATATGTGACAGTGGAATTGCACATGAAAATCTTCTATTTCCATCTTTTAGCATTGATCGACGTGATGTGATTCCTAAGTTGAATTCTGGATTAGCACCGTGAACCACCGGCCGCACATCAGCATCAGTGTTGTCGGCATTGTTTCTTGGTCGTCTTACATTATATGGTCTGTGGTCAGGGTGGTCAGAAGTATCCTTCACAAACATCATTGACGGACCAGCTGATCTTGAATAATCATCGCTGTATCTTGCAAGGCCAAGTAACGTCGTGGCAACGTCGACGTCTTTCTGAATTGATTCAATATTTCTTCCGTCAATCATGTATATGGCGCTGTCGAACAACGCCATGATGCCATTATTAACAAAACCAACTCTAACATCAGTATCATCTGTTTTCAGAATTTCACCTTCTACTTCAGTAAATGCTTCAGTGGGTAAGAAATATCTGCGTATATCCTGAACTTGCAGCTCAATTCGCCCATGCTGATTTGGCTGTCGTACGTCATAAGAATAATATTGATAATCACCTATCGATTCATCTTTGAGAACTGGTGCATCCATGTCGAATACGGGATCAGATACACCTTTGAACATTTTATTATATTTGTTATCGTCTAACACGAAGACCACTTCCTGCTATCAGACTAGCAGTTATCTTTTGATAGAGGTACACAATCCAACTCTTCTAGTTTTTGATTCGCAGCTTGATTTATTATTTTACTAACATTTGCAGGCATAACTTCTGTGCTGGGTAATTTTACTGGCTGAGGTTTTACTGGCTGAGGTTTTCGTCGTATTAATCGTGCTAGTCTATCCTTGATTGCCGAGAATGCTTTACCGGCAACATCACCAACATCACCAATACCTTTTACACGAACAACATCAATAGCTTTCATTCCCAGTTGCTTTGCAATCGGTATTGCTTTTGGGGCCATCCTTCTGAATAAACCCTGAACAACATCACCGAGTCCATCTCCGTAGAACGCTTTATATGTAGGTAATCGCGAATTTAACACCCTGACCATGATCTGTCCACGGTGAGCATTATGTATGATCATCTTATTTTCTTGTCACTGATCTAACTGTATACTCTTAATCAATCACTGCGGTAATCATCGGCTATTTCATCGATGAGGAACCGATAAATATTAATATCCATGATACCACCTGTAAATAATCTCTGACAAATATCAGCTGCTTCATTAACGATTTCTGGGGAATTATTACCGGCTCATTTTCCTCCAGTAAGGATTTCTAATTGTTCAACATCGGCAAGGACGTTATCGGGACATGGAGTAATAAGATCACTTCCCCTGGTACCCGTACCAAGACCACTTCCAGTTGTTTCTTCTTCCTCAATACGAGGTGGGCCGAATGGCAATTTTTCTGGCGATAATATATCTCCGAGTAATGGCGCTCTTTTAATTTCTTCGACTTGTCTCGCAAAATTTTCAAAAATCATTTTTATAGTTATGAGTGATTCTAGATATACCACGGGACTTTCGAAATATAAAAGTAACCCAATTTTTTTTCTGAAACACTGGCGGTGTCTGGATCTAATAATCTATCACGATGTGGATATCCTACTGCGGCAACCAATACAGATTTTTCTCGAAGTACCCTACGACCCTCTTCGGTAAATCGGGCTGGTGGTTTTGGTTTTGGTTTTGGCGTAACAAGATCCCTTACATCACCGACCTCCTCACGAACTTTGTCAACACTCTCAAGTACTTTTGTATTTCTTCTTGTAATTGTGGCTGAGCCGCAGCTATTTCAGCCGGAAGTTCTCGTATAATCTTTTCTGTTTTCTTAGTTCTTTCTGCTTTTTTCCAGTTGCTTTAGCAGTTTGCTCCAACACGGGAAGAAGATCTTTGGTAGAATTCGTAACCGGTTTAAATAATTGTTGTGCATCTTCTACAAATTCCACCTGAGACTCCTGACGCGCTTGTAATTTTTGTTTGATAGAATCACGGAATGCAAGATATTTTTCAATTGCCTCTAGTCACGGTAGAGCTAGTTTAGCTGTGTGAGATTCCATTATTGATATAATAATGATCTAATTAAGCCACACCCAATACTCTTAATCACTGTGATAACCATCGGCGATTTCATCAATGAGGGATCGATAAACATTAATATCCATAATACCGCCTGTAAATAATCTCTGACAAATATCAGCTGCTTCATTAAAGATTTCTGGGGAATTATTACCGGCTCGTTTTCCGCCAATCAGAATTTCTAATCGTTCAACATCGGCAAGGGTGTAATTGGGGTATGAGGTAATAAGACCTCTCCCCCTGGTACTTGTACCAATACCACTTCCAGTGGCGCCGGGTTCAGAACTTGAATCCTGCCATTCTTTTTCCTCACCCGTTGTTTGGAGTGGTTGTTGTAGTTGTTGTTGTAACTGTTTAAGATAATTGTTTATTCTATTGTCAAACGCAATATATCTTGGATCATCATTTCGGGCCTGATCAACTCCGTAGTGTATGCGAAATATCCATTTGTACCAGGTTACACGACTTACATTATCATTGGCGTACTCGAGTTTTAGAAATTTTTCTCTCTGATCAAAGATGTGCACGGTAAGCTCGGGTAATCTTACCGCGTCAATATTGTATTGAAGAAAATATCCCTTTCGGTAAATTTATCTTTCACTTCAGTTCTGATTCTTACTTGTTTTGGTTTTAGTTCTGGTTCTGGTATATGATCCTTTATATCAACTATTTCAGCACGAGCTTGGTCAATACCTTCAAGTATTTCTCGCATTGGTTGAGCAGCAGCTATTTCACCTGGAAGTTCTCTTAGAATTTTTGGGGGTTTTTCAGTTCTCTCTGCTATTTTTCCAGTTGCTTTAGCGGTTTGCTCTGACGTGGTAAGAAGACCTTTGGTAGCCTCTTTAACCGGTTTAAATAATTGTTCTGTTTCTTCGGCAAATTCTTCCTGTGTTTGTTGACGTTCTTGTAATTTTTGCTTGACAAAATCACGAACAGGGATGTATCTTTAAATTGACTCTAGTCGCTGTCGAGCTAATCTAGCTCTGTGAGATTCCATTATTGATATCATAACGATTTAATTAGGCTACACCCACATAACAGCAGGGAGGGCGACGACAAAGAGTGAGTGAACGGGTACATAAGCAAACAAGCCATAAAAAAACAAAAACATAAATGTCAAAAAATAAAGTAACAAAAATAAGCTAACCCAAATAGGAAAGTTTTGGGTCGGTTAGAGACTTCGGTTTGACGTTATTGACGTTTGTATTTTCGTTTTTGTTGGAAACTTTATTTTTCAGCTAAATCTCTAATTGAAAATGTTGTGGCATTTGCCCTCCCTGCTGTTACCGTTCAGGAGGTTTGCAGGAGTCAGATATATGTGTCCTATACGTGATCGGTACAATGCCACCTAATCTCTACGATTTGTTCTATACGACGGATGCTACCCGCCAACACTGGGTTTGAAGCTTTTAATTTTGTGGAGTTTTCATTCCACATTGATTGCCGAGCGATCTAAAGTGCTCACCATTACCAATCACTGCCATTTAATTTCCTTTGATACGAGTCTGAGGCTCGGCCAATATGGGTATGTGAGAAAGCTTTTCAGTAGCTTCCCGTGGATCAATAGTTCTTATTGGGCCTCCTAGGTTCTCCATTCACCAGTTATGCTAACCACCATGTATAACCTATAGTGCTGAAAAATGGTGTTAATCCCACACCAGTAACAACATCAACAACACCAACATTCCACATATTTTGCCAAGTATTACAAACATGCTGATTATACAGCATTTGAAGTCAGTTTATGGCATCTTACATTCGGAAACAGGTGACTGCATAATCCTTTATATGAACATAGATTAACCATTATTCCTGTGTCACTTGGCAACCAACAGTACAGAATACAGAATACATTTTTTATCAGACTGTATGAACACACCACGCTTCTCTAATATCTGGGTACAGAAAGGTTGTAAGATTAAAGGTTTTGCAAGACTTTCAATGTGGAAATGGAATCCAAATAATGATAAATGTTTCCTTGTAATTTTAAATGTATTTCAAACCTTGGAGTATGACTGTAAGTTATTGCGATAACGACTGAGGCTTTATCCGGAAATGGGCTCGAAATGGTGGCATGTGGTGTTGCAATAGCATCAGAAAATGGGCTCGATGTAGTGCCATGGGGTGATATAATCGCATCCGGAAATGAGCTCAAGATGGTGACATGGGATGTTGCCATTGCATCTCTTTGTCTCCATCTTTCAAGCTGTCTATTTTCAGAGATATATGATCTCAATAAGAGGCTCTGATTTCAATTAATTTATTCGAAAAAGGAAATGATTTATTAATGACTTTTTGAATTAACAAAGATCAAATATGATTTTTGGGGGTGTTAATAACCAAAGTGGTTATTTTGAAACACAGAATTTTGCGGTATTTCCTGTACTGGTTTTTGCTGCCTGGAAGTGAGGACGATTTCATATGCCATAAAGTCGAATGACATTTGGTTTCTGAGCGTACAAAGTTTGGTATTTGGGCTAAAGGTTATATTCTGACATAGAATTAGTTAATTCAAAGACGAATGCTCCTATAGATAAATAAAATGAGCAAATGCACGCGCATGGGTGTCCTCAGGATACTGTAGATACAAGAAAATGGAAACTATCACAGAGTTGATCTATCAATTTATCAAATTTTAAGAGAATACAACAATAACATGAAGGACTACAAATTAAATGTTTTAAATATTTAACAAATGAAAGTGAAATAAAATTAAGTCTAAAACAATTAAACAATTGATCTGACAATTAATTAAGATTCCAGTTATCAGATTTGCTGTGCCTTTTTGTATTTCTTTTGCTTTAGACCTGTATGAACCAAGAAAGAAAAGAGTATAATAATTTAGCCCTGCCCACTGTCATTACGTTTTGCCGACATGCACATAGAATTATTTTAAAAATATTTTCAACCTTCACTTAGGCAATGTTGATTTATATCAACAACGATGGGAAGGTGATCATACCATGTTTACGGTGTATGACATATGAAGTGAACGGAGAAAGCTCTAAATGATACTATAAAGCTGAAAGATAGAATTATAAAAAGAATATGTATATATAAGAGAGAGAGAGAGAGAGAGAGAGAGAGAGAGAGAGAGAGAGAGAGAGAGTGGGATCTA
>JAECUM010022897.1:0-19518 GCA_016617855.1 Megalonaias nervosa | reverse complement strand
CTAGCAAGTTTATGTGTAGGTGTCAAAACAATTCTATCTGAGTTATTATTCATAAATAAGTTAATCGCACGAGTTGTTTTACCTGAACCACCACACCCATTAAGATAAACGGTCTTATGTCTAGATACAGGATCGTACACAGATGGTGCAGATGACTTTAATATTTGATTATTATTTTTGTAATATGTCTCCGCAATTTCAACATCAGCGGATTCTGAGTACCTGAGTATACTCTCCTGTTTTATTCTCCATGTTCCCCACGAGCCATTACCGAGTAGCGGTTTTAATAGATCTGTATATTTTTTACTTATATAAAACGAATCCGTTGATACTCTGACAGCGTCATTAGGAAATTTATTTATCGTCGACAGCAGATTTATCGAAACATAAGCTAACATCGAAGATCTTAGATGAGTAAATTGCGGTGATTCTCCATCCATATAACTCACGATTGTGCCTAGTTTGGTTCCATCTGAATAAGCATTACTTCGGCTTATAAACGTGCTTTTTCCGTTGTATCTGCGAATATAAAATCTAACTCGGCATCGTCCATAATCAATCTTGTACATGTTCGTTTATGATCATACGATCCTCCTTGTGTGAATTTGCCGATTATCTTTCTACCAAGATCTTTTGCATTGTGCTCGTCCCTGCACTCACGTATACTATTAATGATTTTAATAAGATCATCTTCGCTGAGGTCGGGAAAATCTCTTCTAGCTTTATTAATACTAAATCTATCTTGTTCTGGTAACCAAACTTGCTTCTGCACGCGGTATGATATAATCGCCTCATTTACCCTCAACGATATTAAAATTTCAGCATCGAGCATATACCGCAATAACACTATCGGTACCCAGCATTTCTCCGAAAAATGTCTTCCAAACCAAACATAATTGATACAATGAAGATTTTTTGCAAACTCGAATGATTCTACGTATGCAAATCCTGTTAGATCAAAATCTGGTAATAGTCCGTTTATCGAAACTCTGGTCATCTCATGTGATGGATGTCCGAATCTAGTAAAGTATCTAGAACACTCGCCGTATCCAAGAAAACTTCCTGGATAACACGCCGCCATATCAACGGAGATAACATCATCATGGTTGTATTTGGTGTTCCATAGCCCCCCGTGTCCGTATTCTACGCAACTTTTCTGGATATCCTCAATGAATTCAGATCGTGTTGGTCTCCACGAGTTTTTTTCCTGAGCGAAATGAGCAGCGACTGATGGAACAGTAAAGCAATTACTTAATAATTCTTCAATCTTAATATCGTCTGAAGTATATCTCAACGCGATTTTTTTCATTTCATCATGGAGAGATTCTGCACGATAAATATCACCGTTAGGTCGTACAAATTGATCGTAATGATCATATTCCGAACTCTGAAATAACCAAACAGAAACAGGATCGGTTTTACTAATATTTTTGATAAAATCAAAGATATCACCGTCATAAAATTTAACAGTTCTATCTCGTGGAAATATTGTTACTGCAGCAGTCCATGCGTGCGCGTTATGATCAATAATATCTATCGAAGTCCCTCTGGATTCATATTTCGATTTGTACAAAATCTCTCCCGTTAACGTCTTTACTGTTATTGGAAATTTTAATAGCTTTCCCAGCTCAGCGACATCTTTGATAGACGCTCCAGTATCTTTAACCGACTCTGCCCATGTATTTATTTTTTTACGTCTTAAATCCGTTAAACCATTACCACGTATCGCGTTTGTAAAGTGTTCTGTAACTCGCTCAGCTACGCAATTTATTCTTGACGAAGTCAAGGATGACAATTTCATCGGTTTGAGATCCCCAACATCAGGTTTATTATTCAGCGGAAATATTCCATAGACAACCGCAGTTACAGGGTACGATCTCTCATAATACGGTTTATCTATACCAGTTATTATTCCTGGTTTAGATTTATTACTCAAGAAGATATTATTCCCTGACCGCACGCGGACGGGATCGCGCTTGTCACGGATAATCCAAATATCTTCTTCTGTATTTACAATAAATTTTATGAAAATAAAATCTTTTTGATTATCAAGGTGGTTAATGATTACTCTTCCTCGTTTGTCATTCATCGTATTAGAAATATTTTCAACTCTGAATGTTGACCATGCATGAACTGCACCATCGTCACGAAATTCCTTCTTGGCCTCACGGATACGTTTAATTATATCCGCATTCGTTAAAGCTAGATCTTGCATCGAAATACTAAGTTTATACTCAGGTAGTTTGTCAAGATCGAATCTGGTTGCGAAGGGTTCAATCACGGATAATTCATCCGTATTAAAATTAAGGCAAATATATATTTAATTGAATATTAATCTTTTGTATATGATTCAACCAAATCATTGCAACTGGCTAAAAATCGGTTATACGTCTCCGTGTAACAGAACATGCGTGAATGAATATTGTAGTTATCATATCAATGCGTCAGAAATGGGAGTCTAGGACCAAAACCGTGTATTGTGTGTAGTGCTGGAGTGCGAGGAAAGACTCAACTGTGTGCGCAATGCGGTGGTAAAAAGTACAGAGAGCTGAAACGATATTACGATAAAAAATATAACGATGATTCTCCTATAAAAACCGAAGAAGATTATCTGGCTAGATTTTCAAAAAACAATGATTTAGACAAATAAATATTATATATATAAATGGAACAAAATGAGTTTGTGTCACATCCAATCATTACTAATTATGAAACATCTCGAGAAGGTGTGATTAGAAACTGCAGATTGGAAAAACCAATCGGTAGTGTTAACAATAATGGTTATTTTAGATTTAATACCAAAGGAAATAAAAATTATTTATCACACATATTTACCTACGAGTGTTATTTTGGACCGATCAAAGATGGGTATGTGGTGGATCATATTAACGGCGATAAACTTGACAATTCACTTGGAAATCTACGAATTACTACACAGAGTCAAAATTGTAAATCCGGAAACACAGGAAAGTGTAAATTATACAGAAAGAGAGCTATTAAATCCGTAAATACAGAGACTGGAGAAGAAATTAGTTTTGAATCAATTAATTCTGCTGCCAAATACTTTAACATAGCATCACCCTCAGTGAAACGTTCCGCTGATGGTGTTATTAGATCTACTTTTTCTTTCAAATTTGGGCAGAATATTATTTTCCAGTACCTGGTATCAGAGGATCAAGCGAGATTGAGGCAAGCATAAAACTTTTTAGTATTGTAGTTATCCGCATTCATGTTAGGTACATGATATTATTTAGCTTGCAATCTGCATTCAGAAAATATTATAAGATGGTTCTCCAGAAGTGGGTTACATAAACTGTATTCGATGGCACAAAACATTCTTTACTTAATCAGATTTAATTATTTTTTATAAAGTTTTTATTTTGTTCGATTTTTTATCAAATTTCTCGTTTTTTACGCTATTTTGTTGATTTTTTCAGGCATTTTAGTCGATTTTATCATTGTTTTTCGTTGAGTTTGCTCGTTTTCGTTGGGTGAAATCCCCAGGAACGTTAACGGGAATTAACATTAAGTTTTTGATTTATCGATGAAAAACTGGTTTTTTCCGGATTTTTATCGTAATTTGCTAGCAAAAATCCACATAATACAAGCAAAAGAACTGGAAAAAACCAGTTTTTGATCAACAAATTTAAAACCTAATGTTAATTCCCGTTAACCTTCCTGAGGTTTTGACCCAACGAAAACTAGCAAACTCAACGAAAAACTTTACACAACGGGTAATATTGTACTTGATACCTACTGAAATATAATAGTTGGGATACAATATACTTGTCAATATGTGTAGGTTGCATTATACTAGACAGAATATGTTAATTTTCCCAAGGATTTTGTTTAGCTATTATCACAGTCAATGGTCCATCATTATCGCTGTCATTTTCACTCGTATTTTCACTCGTATTTTCACAATGCTCTCTTAACTGTCTTATACAAAAGTTCATAATCTTTTTCTGTTCGTATCCATGAGATAATTCTAGCTTGATTTTGTCAATAGCGTTTGAGAGAGGCACAAATAACTTTACCTGATTATCAGTGACAGTTGCCAGTGACTTTAACATTCCTTCTTGGATAATTTTCATAAACTTATAATCAGCGGATAGCGTGAATCTGTTCTCGTTCTTTCGTTGTTGTAATGAGTCAAAATCACATAGAATCTTTTCAGCATTAAGATTGTCAGATACATTGATACCGTTATGTTGTAATTTTTTAATCGCAGAAACAATGACATTGATATTTTCAAAATTCATTATATAATAAGTGTATATTTAATATAAAAATAAACAAAAATATACAGCGCGGAGGTGATATTCGATCTACCATTCCATAGTTGTATCAGATAAACCTAATGAGGTTCCGAATCTTTGTTTAGACATTTACCCCCAAGAGAACCCCTAAATATCCGTAACCGAAACTTTAGAGGCTCAGAGGGTTGTCCGTACGTGTAGGTCTTATTTTAGTGACCAATCAGATTCTGTTTATTGCCTTACAAGAATTCCTAGATATCCGTAACCGAAACTCTATAAACTCAAAGGCTAATTGGTCTTTGTGACCTGGAATCTCATTAGGTTTATTTTTAGTTTTGCGATTGTGTCTTTTGGAATGGCCCTTGTGTGGGGTACCCCTTTAGTGAAGTCACAAGGTCACGATCTCATATCACCCCCCGCTGTATATTTTTGATGAGATGATATGATGATGATATGATGATGATGATGATGATGATGATGATGAAATGCCATCTTCACGCCAGCACACCAACCCCCAATGATCAACCAATGGGTGATTCACAAAAGTGAATCCACCACGTGTTGACGTAGTGGATTGGTGTACTCTGGAGCCCCCAATAGATTATAAATCTTGGCCTAAAATCGCCTCCCACAGACATATGTCTTTCTCGGGTTTCGAACCATGACACTCCGGATGAGAGTTTCTACGCGCTATCAATTGAGCTATCGGACCTTGTTATAAATACATACTGAAAAAGTTAGTATGTGTTTACCAAAAGCCTATTTCCTAAAAACTACAGTAACAAAAACCACAGTTTTCTGTGTAAAATGGGATTATATATTTCAAGTTTCCAAAAAATATATATAATTCTGCATTAACACTGAGTCTATACGTAAGCCGTTACCAAGGAAATTGATTTAGTCATAGCGTATTCTTAAAATAACTTTACGCGGTAATCGGCCACATATACAAAGCTGTTATGGAATAATCAATATGCAGCCACAGCCTTCTAGATAATAGATTTCGATTGCGCACTGTGCGCGGATTTTATGTAAACAAAGAATACAGTATTATAGACAAGCACTATACATCCGGATATTTTTTTTTGTTATGATAACGCATTGTGATAAAAACGCATTATGATTTCACATACAGATTTATATTTAGTTCTTCATTTCTTGTGTCCAGAATGCGATTGCTTTGATCTGTAAGTTTAAAGTGTATCCTTGATAATAACGGATTATGAACTCGCAGGTACACGGGGTTAATTGGCTCTGATACAATTAACCAACCTGGGGGGGGGCTAATGGGCTAAAACTGTATAATATGTACCCTTGCTGGGCCTGGTTAGACTTTGAAAGATCTATCTGATAGCTACCTTCAATAACATCGCATACCAGATTGACTGCAATTGTTGTTGTTATGTTTACAATGCCTGGCGATATATGACGTCCGGTACCAAAAGGGTTGTTATTGTGTTTTAGTATAACCGGTGGTGGGGCTAATTTTCTCCATGAATCACATATTCTTTTAAACTGTTCATCAATAAAATTATTAACTGATTTCATTAACTCGGACGAGTCAAATCCGGGAATGATGAATGTTGGCAATTGTTCTTGCGTAATTTCGAAATGTTTAAGAAATATTGTTGTAAAAAAACGATTGAGTGGAACACGCTGAATTGGATCGTCTTCATTAACTATATAACCTACAATATATCTATCTGTTTCTGGTTTATATAAATGTTTTTCTCTGTTAACAATGACATTATTCATAAACTCTAGGTCTGAAGCAATTTGATTCAAATGTTGTATTGAGGCAATTATTTGATTTTTTAAATCATCGCTGTAATAAACATTAATGCTTGAAAATAAATTTCGTAGATTATTAAATACACGCTCATGCACTGATTTAATTGTATTAGCATATGAATTTATTAAATCAATATCAAGTACATCTATTTTACTTTTTTACCATCAATTTGTTTCGTAAAATATTTTTCTATTCTATCTATATAATGTATAACTCTTTCATCGCCTAAATATTTTTGCCATGGATAAGCCTCTTTAACTTTTCGATATTCTGGAAGTTGTACAAATATTTTCTTATCCGTGACGAAATCAGATCGTTGTGGTTCAGGTGGTCCTTGATAAACCGGTGCGACTTCAGGCCATCCTAACACTGATCTGATCGAACTTTGATAAATATCTACGATGTAATCAGGAGAATTTATTTCAATAACCGCTGATAGTGTTGGTTCGTAAGCAGTAATCGCTATTTTAGATTCTTCCCCTGTGATAGATTTAATTCTGCGTTGGAACTCATCATTAATCTCGTCTATTTGATAACTACCCGTTGTAATTCCAACAACTTGCCAATCAGGACTTCCATCAGGTTTATTTTTATTCGCAAATACCAGTGAATTATTTGCTGGTTGTCCACCAAACGGTTTTGACCTGATATTAGGCCAGCTATGATAAACGCGCAGTTGTGCTAGCGCTATTTCCTTTCTGGAATTGCAGTTGGAAAATTAACGCTAAATTCAGGATTGGTTGAACTTAATGATATCATAGTAGTTTTTGACGGCGTTGTATTAGCTACGATCTGCTGTAATAATTCTAACGATGACATTATTTAAAATACTCCGTATTTAATAGAGCGGAAATTCAACCCTCCACTTTATCATTAGAATCCACTTTGAATGCCTCATGATAAGTTTCCATTATCGTTGCAAACTCCTCATCGGATATTTTACCCTCGCTGAGATACGCCGAAAGATAAGATGATAATTTAGAATAAGATGATGTTGCTGTGTGCAATTTCATTATGTACTCGTTTAGTTTATCATTTGTACACGTAGATATTTTCTTAGCGCTGTCATCGTTATTGTTGATAGTAATAATCCAGTTCCAGCAATAACAGCAGAAACCGAGTATACCATTATATCAATAACAACCATACGTCGCCGATATTTTTTTACCTTTATCGTGTAATCGTCGATGATATTTTTTAGTTTGGTTTGACACTCACATACTTGAGTGTATCTGTGACGTTGAACGTCGATAAATGAATCTTGATTCATTATATTTATCTAGATAACTATTTGAGGAGTTTCACACACAAATTCCAAGCACCACCAGCATAACGCTCTGGTTAATTTTTTATCAGATGCTTCCAGCAGAAATGTTTCTTCCGCATCTTTATTTATTATGACGGATACAACTCCAGAAAAAGTATCGTTTGAATAACGCCATGGAAATGTAATAAATATACTGAATTTTGCACTACTAAATACGGACAGTCTGTATACGCCAGTGACTTCTGCGGTGTGTTTGAGATTATTATCTTGCAGTGTCCATACTCCTAATCCTGATGCTACTGTGTATACTACGTTGAAGATCTGCTTGTGAGGAATTTTAATAAGATTCGTTTCTTCAATGATATTAGAAATTCCACTAACAATATCGTTGATTTTCATCTTAATGTCGGTAAGTTTTATGTCAACGATTGGTGGAGTTCCAAAAAAGTCATTAATAGATCTGTTTACATTTCTATGAAAATTTAGAAATGTTTGTACATGATTAATATAATCAGCTCTAAATGCAGCAATTCCATCATTGATTGTCGTTAACGAAGTCGTTATTGGAATTTCCTTATCATCGACGTATTTCTTCGTTGCAGCGTCAAAATTTGATTCTGGTGTTCTGAGATTATTAATACCATTATTATTCATGTCGAGAAATGCACGCATTATACCACCGCGCATTGACACATACTTGGATTCTTGATCATCGACGTATTTTTTTGTTGCTGCGTCTGTATTTGCGATTGGATCTCCAAGATATGTAATTTTTCTTCCTGACATAATAATGTCACCGGGAAATACATCACCAGTTTTCTTAACATAATCGTTAACCGATTTACCGGAATCCTGTATTTTACCTTGATCAGTAAAAGTAACGATATTATTAACAACCGCGTTGGGAATTCGTACAAGTACATCTAGTAGTTGTATGTTACTCGTTTTTAATCGTCCTTGTTTGTCCTGAAAAATGACGACTTCATTTTGATCCACACTTGTGATATTTAATAAATCATCGATTTCATTTCTGAGCTGATGAAGAGTTGCATATTTAGATAAATCGACACTCTTATCATTCTTCCGAGTAGATCTTCCATAAATATCTACCATTATATTTACTGATATCTGTTTAAGTGTTATGACATAGTGTAGTGAACGCGTGCACGACTTCATGAGGTGGCGCTGTTGATTTTGATACAGCATCAAGCACAGCGAGGGTTTCACGACCGCATATTGGAGGATCAGTTAATTTTTGTGTTGGTAGCGTTGAATACCAGATTGGAATATCGCCGGTAACATACTCTAAAAATTCTTTTGGTGGTGCTAATCCATACGAATCGAAATAAATAATTCCACGTGGATCAATTGCATATCCGACCCAGTGCGTGCCTGGGACAGAGTTTTTATCGAGATTAATGATACCGGTTTCAGAACTGCTAGCAGTTCTAGATAATTGATCGCGCATAAAAACACCTCTGAAGTTTTTTATATTTAGTTGCTTAGCAGCATTAAGTAAATCAAAATTGGACATGGGTGATATTAATAAACTGTCCCGGGAAGTCTTAGACCCTTTCCGTACCACGAATACGGGGTCCCTGGTAATCTTAGACCCTTTCCGTACCACGAATACGGGGTTCCTGGTAATCTCAGACCTTTTCTCTTTTTTTTGATTCCTTGTCCGGTTGCTTTCTTTAATGCCATTCCAGCAGCAGTTCCAACAACACCTAATGCAGCTGCTTTTGCAACAGCTGGGGCTGCAGCTGCTATTAAAGCTGATATAGCTGCGAGAAGTGGAAATATACCACCCGTCTTATTAATATCTTTGATGGTGCCCGCAGAAAGATTAAGTTTGACGCCTTTATTTGATTTTTAGCTTCATTGAAGTTTTTGAACTGACGCTCGGTCAACGATAATTTATTTGCACCGGTCATCTGTTCTCGCTTTAGCGATATTTTTATTCCACAGTTATTTTTTGATGCTGATTGCAGCTTTTTAATCTGACCAGGAGTCAGACTCACACTAACGTGATGATATGACATTATTAGTATTATGAACGATCTAATTACATGTTTTCTACTGGAGCATCAATAACTCTCATTCGTCCACCAACACCTTCCAGTAACATTGATTTATCGCTGAGTATAACTGCGATTGCTCTGTAATTTGCAATAACTCCAACATCTCTATTAACACGAGCTCGAAAATGTATATCTACAACAGATTGTCTGGTTAAATCTAAATGTTCTAGTGAAAAGTAATAAATCGGATACAGCGATGTAAAATCTAGCTGCGATATTTGTAAACCAGTATCAATGTTTTGATCACGTCCCATGAACGACATAAGACGATGATATGCACGTGCTACATGATTTTGATCGAAATTTAACAAAATATCCTCGGATGGTTCTTGATGTCCATTAATCCTCAATGAAACCTCAGAAACACCAAGATTGTCAAATATCATAATACTAAGATTTTGATGGTTTATTCGTGCAGTATTTTGAAACGCAATAAATATATGTCTTGGTGCAGAAACACCTTGCTGAGAAGCTATTTGCCACGTAAATAAACCAGGATCAGTACCGGGGAATCGCCAGATTGCATCATCGTCTGTGCCTTTTCGTACTAGTACAACTGTGTGTTTGGCTCCGAAAATGACTTTTCTAACATTTCTACAGAATCCAAAGATATGTGACAGTGGAATTGCACATGAAAATAATCTTCTTCCACCACGCAACATTGCTCGACGTGATCTAAATCCTAAGTTAAATTCTGTATCTACATCAATAATCATACTTTCTACGTCTGCTGAGGCGTTTTTAGCAAAATTTCTTGGTTGTCTTATATCATATTGTTGGTACTCTGGAGAATCAGAAGTATCCTTTGCAAACATCATTGATGGACCAGCTGATCTTGAGTAATCGTCGCTGTATCTTGCAAGGCCTAGTATTGTCGTGGCAACGTCGACTTCTTTCTGAATTGATTCAATATTTTTTCCGTCAATCATGTACGTAGCGCTATCAAATAACGCCATAATACTATTATTAACAAAGCCGACACTAACATCAGCTCCATATGCTACTGGTGCTGCAGGAGCAGCGTTATTTAAAATTTCACCTTCGACTTCAATAAATGCCTCAGCGGGTAGAAAATACCTACTTGTATCCTGAACCTGTAGTTCGATTCGCCCACGCTGATTTGGCAGTCGTGCGTCGTAAGAATAATACTGATAATCGCGCACAGTTTATTACCCTGACCATGGTAGGTCCACGAGTATTGTGTATGATCATCTTATTATTAAGTGACTTTATAACTAATTACATACTTAGTCACTATGATAATCATCGGCGATTTCATTAATGAGGGACCGATATACATTAATATCCATGATACCGCCTGTAAATAATCGTTTGCAAATATCAGCTGCTTCATTAATGATTTCTGGGGAATTATTACCAGCTCGTTTTCCTCCAATGAGAATTTCTAGTCGATCAACATCAGCAAGAACGTTATTGGGGCAAGTAATAAGACCACTTCCTAGACCACTTCCAGTTGCGCCGGGAGCGTCTTGAAATTCTTCCTCAGTTTGTCGTGGTGATCTCAATCGTCTTATTGTTTCTCGTCGTTCTTGTTCTCGTTGTTGTAGCTCTTGTTGTAGTTGTTGTGCTCGTTGTGGTGATGGTGGTAATGTTGCAAATTCTTCTTTTTGTTGTTGTTCTCGTCGTTGTTCTCGTCGTTGTTCTCGTTGTCGTTGTATCTCTTTTCGTCGTTGTAGTGATGGTAATTTAAGCTGCGGTGATGATAGTGGTGATAATTCAAATTGTGGTGGTGATGATATTGGTGATAATTCAAATTGTGGTGGTTGTGATAATCGTTTACTTTGTTCAGTCTCTTCTATATATTTATTTACAATCTCATCAAATCTGTTAAAATTTCTAATATCTTCATTAGATCTGATTTCTGTAATACCAGTAAAGACGCGATATACATCCCTGATCCAATTGGCAGAGCTTAATGATTTAACATATTCTGGTTTTACATATTTTTTCTTTCATAATGTCCAAACGCGGCAATATCAAATAATTTGGTTGGGTCCCTGATAGCAGCAATACCTTCAGGTGTAAATTTATCTATTATATTAGTTCTTGGTCTTTTAAGTTCTGGTTGTGGTGGTGCTTGTGGTGGTGGTTGAGCTGCTTGAATACGACCAGCAATATCAGCAGGCAATGTTGCAAGAGCTCTTTGTGTTGCCTCAGTTGCTGTAACAATTTTCTTCGTTGGTTTGACAATCGGTTTAAATAATTGTTTTGTATCTTCTTCAAATTCGACTTGAGATTCCTGACGCGATTGTAGTTGTTGCTTAACAGAATCACGAACAGGTAGATATTTTTTAATTGCCTTTAGTCGCTCTCGAGCTAATTTAGCTGAGTGTGGTTCTTCAATACTCATTATTGATAATATCTATACTGGCTGTTTAATTTATAGCAGCAGAGAGGGTGAACGACCAACGCGTAGTGACCAGATTGTGAAAAAATCGGAAAAAATCTGGTCAATTAGAGAAGTTTTCATTATTAATGCAAAAACTTTTTTTTTCAACCTTCGTAGGAACCTTTAGATTTCAAAAATAAGGTCTCTAGCAAAGTGGTCTGTTCACCCTCTCTGCTGCTTGCGAGATTTCATTATATATCCTTGTATACAGAGAAACGTCCCTAAACCTGACACTGCTTGACCAATAAATGTTGTTCTTTAATAGCGGACAGAAGATTGGTAACATTGTAAATGCTATGTTTGAAACTAAATTTTTTTTGGAAGTCAACAGAGAAGTAGTCACAATTATAGGTGGGTTAGGAAAGTTTCATTGAAACATATTCTCTCTCTCTCTCTCTCTCTCTCTCTCTCTCTCTCTATATATATATATATATATATATATATATATATATATATATATATATATATATATATATATATATATAGAGAGAGAGAGAGAGAGAGAGAGAGAGAGAGAGAGAGAATATGTAGGAAACACAGATGTTGAATCGATGATGAAGATGAGTAGCATCACGTGTCAAGCACGAGACGTATTTCGAGTTAACGAACTGCAGTTTTGCTCCCAATAAGGAAGATACAGAAAAGTAAATATCAAGTGCGAAATGCATGCGCGATAACGTTAGAACTAGTGTTACTCTTTGATCTATAGTTTAACTCACTTTTACTGTAAAGTTCAAGAAAGCTGATGTGATGAACTGTACACTTCACATCCCCACTTTAAACAAGAGTCATGGTTAGTTGTACTTGAGGAAATCCTGAATAATATCAATCTTCCGACATTATGGAGACACGATGAGGACCCGATGAAAGGCAACTCTCTGATGACGTTTGACATACCCGTTCCACGTATCCGTGCACGTTAATTAGGGGCGTGTTTAGGCTGTCTGAGGAAATGAGCCTGTTCTGACCGAAATTGTATAATCCAAAGATATGTCCGTGAGTTTGAACAAATACTGTTGTGGTAGAGCCTATACGAGGAAAATGTTCGCACATTTATTTATATTTGATACTCTTTATATTTAATTCCTACTGTAAAATAATATACATGTATCTCATTAATTTTATTGATTGATTTAATTTGCATATGTCTCCTTGATGACATACAATGTGATTGTGTTTAGGAACAATTACCTATCCATCATCTCACCACTTTTTCAAACACGAGAGTAAGGCCAGGTCACATTCAGCCAGATCAAAAACGTCATACAATTACAAACACACCAAAACGGCCTGAGAAACTCCGAAACACAACCCAGAATAAGCGTTTCTTATTGAGTCAGGAAGAGGTAACAATAAACTGTTATAGCTAGCATCAACCGCTGGAGCAATTAATGCCTTTTAATTATACTGATCAAATGTGTTAGTAGAGCGTCATACATTTCGTCAGGCATCATCACAGGTCATCTTCAACTTAGATATAATTTTGTATTTTTAGTCAATAGGGATGTTTTCTTATCTTTCATGTCGCTTCTGTTGCTGTAATAATAATAATAATAATAATAATAATAATAATAATATCGCTCTTGTTATTGCTACTGCTGCCTCTGCCTTTTTTGCGACGCTTTGATAGGACATGGTTCTATTAAAATGGATCTACTGATTTTGTCCCTTTATGTGCCTGCAATTGTGATGTAATTTATTGATTACACGACCTGAGATTGGGGATTAACACTGTAACCCTGATGCAGCCCCTAAATTATTCTAACCACATGAAGCATGTGACAAATATTACTGATATTGCACAGTTGAAAGGTGAAGTATTCAGAACAGGAAGTTGAGGTAGAGTACAATTAACCATTGGGAAGATGATCATACCATTTCCATTACCAGCACCACCGTTAGTTCCAGCTCCACCGTTAGTTCCAGCTCCAGTTCCACCACTTGCTCTGCTATTATGAGAAGTGAAATTATTGCGGAGATACATCACAAGAGCCAGGAAGAGGAACAGTAAAATGTACGAATTTTCTCCTCCTTGGAATCCGGAGAAATACCCGTGCGAAACATATGATGACTCCAGCATTGCAGGGTGTAGTGGAATTCCGGTATGCGCTGCTAACAACAAACAAATTACCAATTAGAATACTATCAAGGGCGATTTAACTTTCTGCCTGAGCAGTCGAGCGGCGATATAAAAGTAAGGACGCACTGTATTAATGTACAAAAAGTATATTAAATTTGGTTTTACCAATAATTGGATTTACAAGAGATATAGTAATAAATAAATTAAAATCGTTGATCCTAAATCAACTGTATATTTCTACACGTCCCTAGACTAGTCTCCACCGTGATGAGTATGTATCTCGAGGTACATATGCACCCGTTTTAATCTTTTGTTGAGACAGTGAAAAATATTTTCAACTAAATACAGTTTTACAAAAAGAAAAAGAACAAGACTGAAAGCAACACATTATTGTGCTAGTACCCATCGGTGGATTGACGATAGTACATCGTTTAATGTATTTTTGTCGATATGAAAAATTAGAAATATATTAATACAGATTCATCAAGATATATTTCAAAGCGGTGTCTGGAACTGACCATATGTATGCAGCAACAGCTAAATTTGATAGGGAAGAAAATGGAGCGTTTGCATGGTTAAGTATCAATCCATGCATCCATTCAGTTTGTCAATAATGCACATCAACTGGATACAATCACAATAAAGAAAGAAAAATATCTTTTTAAGATTTTATTTTAATAGCAAATATCAACTAATTTCTCACTTCTAGAAATAAATATGCTCTTAAGCAATGTATTTCATTTGTTATACGTATTGCATTCTTTTATTTTATGTTTCAGAGCATGATCTTGTTTATGCAATAACGACTCTCGTTCTACGCGGGAGGTTTCCTTAGGAAACTATAAAGTTAATGAAGACTCGCTTGCAGGATAACAAGAGATAAACTAGAAAAAGAGAAAATTACAATTGAAATTACCTGGAATCTGTGGAATAGTATTTTTCATCCTACTGATGGTTGGATATAAGTCGGGACCCATTGGTCAAATTACCCTGTAAAAATAAAACAAACACGCTGTCATCGGTGTGTGTGTGTGTGTGTATATATATATATATATATATATATATATATATATATATATATATATATATATATAATTTAATTGTTTGTTTGTTACTTTTAATTTTTTTCATTACAAGCTATTGTAATATAACATTGTTACTTATATGTAATTAAATTGCTTGTGTGTTAGTTTTAAAATTCTTTTTTATTTTATTTTTGTTTCATTACATTTTATTGTAATGATTATTTTCACGGGATTCGATATTCTTTTTTCAGTAATTCTATTTATCTAAAACGTTAAAGATGTTACATTAGCATTATTTTTAGTTCACCCTGGTGCGCGGTGGTATAAACACTACGCGAAAACGATTGGCTATTGCCAAGGTCATTTCAGCCTAGTCTGAATAAACAATGTTTTATTTCTAAATTTATTTCAGAGAGAGAATGCTTCTTAGATAGTGCTACGTGACAAATTTCAGTTTTTCTATTGCGTTGTTCAAGTGTTAAGAGACTACATGACCTATCCCGCGAGAACGGGATGATATTTTAGTTGGATTTAATACAATTTCTGAGCGCTTTTCAGTCAGTTGTATTTTTGAAACCTTGAGAGCCGGAGAGGTTTCAATTGTTGAAACCAGATTGTTTTTGAAGTTCATTTGTTTTTGGAATTTAATAATTTATTCTTGAAAACCAAACGAGTGTACTTTTTTATAAAAATTCTGGGAGAAAGAAATTCAGTGGAAATTTATCCTGGAATTATTCAGAAACAAACTGTGATTCAATTGAGGAATTGTTGCCATTTTGTACAACGAACACATTTGACGTCATCGCCTTCCATATTGGAACGTCGTCGAGATTCGAACCTGGATTCTAATAGAACTATTTAGTGAAAGGACTTGCATTTTTCATTCTTAGGATTAAATTTTGGATTATATTCACAAACTCTAAGTCCTATTTCCAATTTTTACATTGTTTCTTGGGAAATAAATTATTTTGTTAAAATATACAAAGCTTGTTGACTTCACTCTTTTTTCTTGTTATTATTGTACGAGCCTACCCGTAACAGGAGAGAATTGGGGTGCTTGTCCTTGGGATATATGATTTTGGTTAAATATTTCAGAAAATTGTTTTTTGAAATTTAAATTCCCCTAGTGTTTAAATCTAAAGTACATTACATTTTGTTTGAAATCTTTAGTGAAAACAACAGGTTTTCATTCACAATGTCATCAAAAGTGGAAAGTTTTCTTTCTAGTCCACCTCAGGAGCAGTTGGACAGTCTGAAAAAAGATGAGTTGCTTGAACTTGCCAGAAAGAACGATCTTTCTGAAGCAAAATCTTCCTTAACGAAACAAGAAATTTAAAAAATTTTGATTCAGTATTTAGTAGAGAAGAATGTTTTTGATAAAAGTGTTTTGGCTTCGGTCAGTAAGTCGGTATCGGACTCTAACA
Organism: Megalonaias nervosa; assembly: GCA_016617855.1. NCBI lineage: Eukaryota > Metazoa > Mollusca > Bivalvia > Unionida > Unionidae > Megalonaias > Megalonaias nervosa. The sequence continues at coordinate 3,180 of JAECUM010022897.1, read as the reverse complement.
TAAAAGTAATGGAATTAAAAATGAAATACAAGATGGAATTGGAGTTAAGGAAGCTCGAGCTTCAGAAAGAAGAAAGAGAGAAACAATTGCAGTTACAATTTGAACAGAGAGAGAGAGAGAGAGAGAGAGAGAGAGAGACAGGAGAGGGAGAGAGAGACAGACAGGAGAGGGAGAAAGATAAACAATTACAATTTGAAGAGAGAGAGAGACAGAGAGAGAGAGAGACAGAGAGAGACAGAGAGAGACAGACAGACAAACAGACAGATGCAAATCCAAAAAAGAGAAGGATGAAAAGGAATTTCAAATTAGAATGAAAGAATCTGAGCTGGCAAGTGAAAAGCACATTTCCACTTCACATACAAATTCAAGTTTTGACATTACAAGAAATATCAGGTTAGTGCCCCCTTTCAAAGAAAAAGAAGTAGACAAATATTTTATCTATTTTGAAAAAGTTGCTGAAAATTTGAAATGGCCAAGGGGGCATTGGACTCAATTATTGCAAAGTGTAATTTTTGGCAAATCCTAAGATATCTATGCATCCCTGTCAGTATAACAAAGTTCTGACTATGATTAGGTTAAGGAGTGCCTGAGGCTTATTGGCAAAAATTCAGAAACTATAAAAAAGAAACCGGACAAACTTATGTTCAATTTGCTAGAACTAAAGAGCAGTTATTTAAGAGATAGTGCTTAGCCAAGAAAGTTGAACATGATTATGAAAGTCTTCAACAACTTGTGTTACTTGAAGAGTTCAAAAACTGTGTTCCTAATGACATTAAGAATCATCTTGAAGAGCATAAGACTGAAACCTTGGAAAATGCTGCTCTTGATGCCGATGAGTACTCCTTAACTCATAAAGTTCCTGTTGTAGGCAAATCTTTTACTCAGCAGTCTACTGGTAGAAAGGTATTTCAGCCCAATACGACTCCTCCTAAAACTCAGTCTGACACAACTTCTAAAAATCAAACTTCTGATAAACTTGATTCAAAATCCTTGTCTATTCCTACGTGTACCTATTGCAAGAAAAAAGGACATGTCATTTCTAATTGCTTCAAATTGAAATATAGACATCAGAATCAAGATAGACCTATCCCAAATGCTCTTATTTCTAAGAGGTCAAGGTCACGGTCATGTATTGAAAGCAATACATTTGTTGGGTCTAATAAACCCCAGTCTGATTTTATTATGAAGAATTATGAACCATTCAAGTCGAAGGGTTCTATATCACTCTTGGGTGATTTGGCCAATCCTATCCCTGTTAACATTTTAAGGGATACAGGAGCTTCTCAGAGTCTTTTATTATCAGGTACTTCGCCTTTTTCTGAGAAGTCTTCTTCTCATGAGAGCGTTCTCATTCAGGGAGTAGAGTGCGGCTTTGTTAATGTTCCTCTCCATTCTGTAAATTTGTCATCAGACGTAGTCTCAGGACCTGTGACAATCGGTATAGTGCCTAATTTACCCGTTGAGGGCATTCATTTGTTGCTAGACAACGACCTAGCTGGAGACAAGGTTGTGGTTAATCCATTTGTAACTGACAAGCCTTCTTTGGATCAGAAAGTTGATCCTATTGAAAAAGAATACCCTGAGTTATACCCAGCTTGTGCAGTTGAGAATGATTTTGATAAGGAAAATATTCCTTTAGCTGACACATGTATTGGTAAGGCTTTTGATGAGGTCACTTTCACTTCTAATTTGGATCAGTCAAAAGGTATTGATCACAGTGATCCTCTTTTAAATACTCATTCTCTTTTATCTAACCAGGGTGACAAACTACAATCACTTGTCGTCGAATAGGAAAAAGATCCTGAGATCTCCTGTGTGTTTCAGAGGGCCATTAGTGAAACTGAAGCCACTGAAGTACATGTCTGTTATTTCATTAAAAATGGAATTCTTATGAGAAAATGGAGACCTTCCGAGGTACCTGCAAATGTCGTATGGTCAGTGAACTATCAGATTGTAGTTCCAAAATCTTACAGACAGGAAATGCTTAGTTTGGCCCATGAAACTCCTCTGGCTGGTCACTTAGGGATAAATAAAACTTATCACAAGATCTTGACTCACTTTTGTTGGCCAAAAATCAAAAGTGATGTTTGTAAATTTTGTAGATCTTGTCATACTTGTCAAATGGTAGGAAAACCCAATCAGAAGATACCTAAGGCTCATCTGCAACCTATTCCTGCATTTGACGAACCATTTAGCAGAATTATGGTAGATTGTGTTGGTCCCTTACCTAAGACAAAGTCAGGCAACCAATATTTGTTGACCATTATGTGTGCGTCAACAAGATTCCCAGAGGCAATTCCTTTGAGGAATGCTATTGTAAAAGCTTTGATAAAGTTTTTTTACTCAATTTGGCCTGCCCAAATCTGTCCAATCAGGTCAAAGGTCAAATTTCATGTCTGGAATTTTCCAGCTTGTTATTCTTGAATTTGGCACTCATGCTATTGTAATGTAACACTGTATCCTGCACTTGACCTTGTTCCAAATTCAGTTAATTTCTGTTTGACTTGACTGACTTTTTTATTTTAGTTTGTGTAAACAAAAGTAACACATAGCTAAATTATTCTCTCTGTGTATGGGCTTAATATCAGGATCATTATTAATAGAAAAAGTAAATATGTTTATTTGCGCCTAACTTTTGGAATTTCCTGAGTGTAATTCAGGTTGTGGTTTTGGTTTTGTAAACATGAAGATCATTCTAGAACGTTATTTTCTATTAAGTAATGGTTTTTTTTTTTTAGAAAATGCGAATTGTGACCTGAGGTCAAGTAGAGAATTATATAATCTTGTACTTGCGATGACTTGGCATTCCTGCTTTAACATCTAGCAGTTGTAATTTGTATTATATTGTGTCCATTTGGGATGAATGTTTATCTTCAAATTATTGAATTCAAGTGATTATTTTCTCTGGAAGTACAAAAGTGCTCAGATGAAATTCTTGCATAGAGACATTCACTGGAATTTATACTGATTCAAACCTGGAATTATAGTATTGTTATTCAACAAAAGACTGTTGACACATCAACACTCTATAAGCTATAACAGACACATCATTGCCTTCAATTTTTGGATTTCTTCGGGACTTGTACTGAGTTTTATTCAGGACTTTAAATTACTAGGACTTGTGTCTGTAAATCTTGGATTATTTTGGGATTTAATTCGCAATACAGTAAGTTGTTTTTT
>JAECUM010022896.1:0-36381 GCA_016617855.1 Megalonaias nervosa | reverse complement strand
TAGTACTAATATTAGTACACATACTACGTGGACGGTGTAGTGGCATAAGCCTGTGTGTACCAACGGAGCAGCCGGGTGTTATTTTGAGCCTGCTATAAAAAAAAATGTTAAACATCTTCCGTATATGAACTGAGATAAATTAAACATTTCTCTTATTTAATATCAGAATTGCTGCATATATGCACAACCGATGATACACTGTGGTACATGCCACATAAGTGAACTGAGTTTCGGTGTTTTCAATGTGTTTTGTAGTTTCGGTGAGTTTCAGTGTCTATGGGTACGCATAAATTGGCCAAATGACGTTAAAGAACGCCCATGAAAGCATAAATATCAGATGTCCAACAGAACAACATATAATTTTCTTTGAATACTGAACATCCACTCAGAATGCTTGATTGATTGATTGATTGTAATTTTACGGCGCACCAGCACTGTTAGGCTATTTAGCGCCATACAGATGGTTATATCTAGGATACACTCAGAATGCATGTGCCGGTTTAGATAAAACAGTAAGAACATGTAGTGGAATGTTCAAAACCTTAAATCGGCTTTCTTTGGTGGAATTATGTGCCTAATGTTGACAGCTTTTTTCGTTTTTGATGGCGAATCCATGTTCTGTGAATAGCTACGTGCTACAAACTCTAAACCAATGAATATTTGCTGAGTGAGAGCTTTAAAACTGATACACAATGTTTTTGAAAAACACAATATAAAATAAAGTGTTTTTTTTTAAAAAAAATAAAACATTGTAAGAATTGAAATTATACGAGTTTAATTGTTGTTTTTTTCCCCTGCATTTACTGCACTGTGGTAAAAGCAAATATGTAGCTGCAGTTCTGATGAATTTATGAAAGTCTTTTGACTGTCTCCTTGTGATATTCTCATCTGCAAGCTAAAGGTTTATACTTTGTCACGTGGCTCAGTAGGACTCTTACAGAGCTATCAGTGTGTCTTGTGTAGGCGTTCCTCAGCGGTCAATCCTCGGACCTTTACTTTTGGATGTTTTATTAATTGTGTTTTTTATTTTGTAAATATATCTTTTTATATAACCATTCTGATGATAGCACTTTGTCCTTTTCTTCACCGGACTCTAACAACTGATTAACATATTTGAAACGGAGTTCAACATTCTGATTGGCTGGTCCTCTGCAAACAAAATTGCAGCAAGTAGCACAGTGGTACGTTGATTCTTCCCAGGGTCTTCCGTGTTCTTCCTCCACCACATATACTGGCCGCCATATGCAGCCTATCACGTACTGAAAAATGACTGTAAACCCCACAAAGCCAAAACCATCTATCGTGAAAAGTTTTGGTCAGAGTTAACTGGACTCAACAAACTGACAATCTTACATACATGTATCCTTTCCAATTAGAACCTCCATTACTTTGCCTGGCATTTCTGCAGTGACATAAACATTATAAAACTTGAAAACAATACAAGAACATGCTCTGAGATTTGTGTATGATGGCGAATTATCATAACCTCTTATTTCAGGCAAAGTTCCAACCCTGAAGGTGTGCCGACTGAGGGCTCCGAAATTGTTAGATGATTTGATATGCAATAAATAAAATAACTACAATTTCAGACATTCATATTTTTAGATGACCCAAGAATTAAAGCCTCAACATATGGCAAAAATCTTTTAGATATACGCTGTCATTGAAATGAACTGCCTAATCACTTTAGAGAAGTCAAATTTTGATTCATTTAGATCATTAATTTTATCTTGGAATGTTACAAAAATAACTTAATGATAACTAATATGAATGGATGCAGTAAGTAAGCAATTATAATGATCGAATTTACGCTACAGTATAAAATTCATAATCCTTACTTTTCGATGGCATCTATTTTAAAGTGTTATTTTATTTATGACAAATTAAAACATAATGCCATTCGAAGCCACGTGTATCTTCTTTCATCGATATATGTTAATTTTTTATTATCAACAATTTTCTTTCAAATTAAAATTATCAAGCATTATTCTCCGTCTAATATCAGAGAGAAAAATATGGGATCGAATACACATAACACTGGTCTTAGAAAAGGACTTTAACTTGTTTGAAGACGATAGAGTTTAAAAGTACATGTATGGTTTGAGAGGCGCTTCGGCATATTATTACGACTCTTTGGTCGTAAACTAAGTAACAGAAAGGAAGTGAAACAACAATTTGGTGAAAATTATACAACCAATATATTTCCTACAGAACAAAGTGAAAATATAAAGACACAATATTGCGAATTAAATTCCATATAATCCTAAATGTCCTATAAAGAGTACAAAATTATAGAATGTTCCGAATGAATTCCAATAGCCTGAAATTTGCTGATATATCAATGTTTTTTACTGTGCCGATGTGCCAATAGTGTTGATGTACAACAATGATATAATCCAGAATGTCTTTGACTGATTTCTTAATAATCCAAAAGTAGTGTTTTAGCACAAACGTCAATGAGCACTTTGTAATTCCAATGAAAAATTTGAGAAAAAAACCCTCTCAAATTATAACTGAACACAACCGAAATAGATTCCACAAACTGATTCTAAGATAGGAATTTTGACTTTGTTTACAACCTCTGTTGATATTCAAACTATCATCTGACCAATGACGCAACAGAATGCCATGGATGTGGGTCATTTCTAATGTAAAAGTTCCAAACTATTGTCAACAAGTTCGCTTACAGAACATTCTAAGGTTGTAATCAACGATAGGTCTTCAACTCAAATTCACACCTTAGAAAATCGCAACAGTCAGGTTGGCCAAAAATCTACCCTTGATCACAAACAAAGGTGAAGCATGCAATGTAAATTAAATATACATAACAATATTCCTGGCTACATAGTGCTTGGCCAATTAAATTTAAATATTTAAAAATAAACGCTTATAAAGCAAAGATAGGATAAAAAAAGGATAATCCTTAAAATACAAATAGAAATTCATTTTGTTTAATATAAAATTCATTCTTTGTAAAGTTTAAGACCTCCGATGAAACAATGTCACAGGTTGAAACCGGGGGCATAAAGATTGCTTCCATTGGTCGCTTCTTTCTACACGCAGAAGATGTACCCGGCATGTATTATACCTCCAAGCTTAAACATCAATGGGACCGGTTAGTGGTTTTCTAGCTTTAACAAAGAGCGGTGAGACCAATGTGTGCATACATATGCTCTGGATGAGAGAGAGAGAGAGAGAGAGAGAGAGAGAGAGAGAGAGAGAGAGAGAGACTACTTTTATAATTTGCCCATCGTCTGGGTACTCTGCTAGAATGGTCTTTAGTTGTTTTATCAGTGGAGGTTGTTCCATGGAGGAATACACCTCAATGTCGGAGCCAGAGTCCTCATCCGCTACAAAAAATAATTTTAATGTTTATTTCTGCAAAAAAGAATAGTCTTCGTTTATTTTATCTAAGAACAAATATTAAGAACAAAATGTCTTCTCCACGTTTAGAATTTCCTGGGTAATTGTGCTGATCTTATACATAAATGCTCTTGTTTCCTGTAATCCTGGCGTCTATGATTGTACACGTCCCAGGTAAGGATCATGAATTTTAACAGGGCAAGGAAACCAGCTGCAAGATGTAACGACTGAAAATAGTAGTACAAGTCTTATATTCAAAAAGAGCGTGTATTCCCAGGGACGGAACGAACTAGAAACCTGGAAACGGGAATCCAATCATGTACGCCTCCATAAAAAAGAAAAATGAACCCTAATCCAAAACATAAATAAAACAATTCTTAAAGATACGTTTTGATTTTTCGTATTGATTTGCGATAATATACCCCCAACAAAGGATGTGGTGAGGGGCACAGGAACATATAAAAGCCCTTGATAAATATCTGCCAAAAGGGGTTCACATCAAGGGCCTATCAGTTAGTAAAGATGAGGACCCCGGGGGTGTCCACAAATAAAACAATGGCCGCAACGATCACATCTGTCTTGGGTCTAATAAAGAATGCGACGTAAAGCATATGGAAGGCATGAAGACGCATTGTTGCATAAATACATAATTTATTGGAAACTGGCATTCAATATACAGTAGCTAACTTTAAAACAAAGGTACTTTCCATCTGGAACAGTAAAATGTAATGCAAAAAGTGACCTTTAATTGACAGAAAATCATGAATGAGTGCGAATGGAAGATTTTGCGTTGGGTGCCGAAAGGGGTAGGTGGGGTGAGTAAGATAAATGATCCATCCGGGCTTGTTTACAAGCTGCTTGTACAATAATTAGTTTCAAAAGTCACTTTTCAAACGTTAGGAAGATACAAAAAAGTCACACAATACTTTGCACTGGTTGCACTGACTGTTAATGACATTGTGAATTTTCCTCTTCTTTATAAAAGCAACTAATTTAGTTTTTACTAGTGACCTAGTGGTTGGGGCGTCCGCCTTGGATGCAAGAGGTCGCGGGTTTGAACCCCGGCCGAGTCATACCAAAGACTTATAACAATGGTACTAACATCTGCCTCGCTTGGCACTCAGCATTAAGAGGTTAGTGTTAGGACTGGTCGGCCTGGTACCAGGATAAATGTGGCTGGGTGGGACATGATGCTACATGTCTGCGGCACGAAGCCCCAGTGCTAGACATCACAATAAACTGCCACACTGCAGACGTCGTAGCGATATGACTGGAACATTGTTAAAGCTATGTTTAAAAAATCCAAATCACACAGAAATCACAGTTTCTAATCATATTCGCTCGCATTATCTCCCTTGTTTCAGAAAGCATGCAGGACAAAGTGAACTGCCTAAAACTTAATTGTCTACGGTTTAGGTCAACAGTGATATTATGGACCACGTTTGCTACATCGTATCGATTAATGGGACATTGATTGCATACATCTAAGACAATTCAGACCAAAATATCATTTCTATGCTTTATATTTTGCGAGAAGGAGTTGTTAAAGATGCAGAGCACGAGGACCTTGTATCCATAATTACTAGTAGACTGTTTAATATGTGAGTTTACGGATGTTCTAAAAATATTGTTGCTTGCTAACAAATGTTCCATTATCCAAGTCTTCCGTGGTTTAAAGTAATACATAAATAGGCCACTGATTGGCTACATACGTGATTTTATCACCCATTAAACTTTCGTATTTCCTTCATTCCTTTAGTCGACACCGCTAAACATACGAAGGTTTGGATGGAGATAAAATCGCATACATGCTGTCAAAAGACATTGTAAAGACTTTATGGCCCCTTAGAGAGTTTATTTCTTCCCCAAGGAAATAGCAAAAGAAAAGAATGGGTCAAACGGAGCGGAAAAATTAAGTAAAGTCATCCGTGAACTAATTACACAATTTAAAAACATGATATGCACAAGCCAGTAAAATGTACAATTTAACAACAGTTACTCAGTTTATCAATCAGTTAATGGATCCAGCTTTCTCGAAATGTAAATCTGATTAGCAGTCTATCTTTGTTGCAAAGTGACTTAAAGCGATCCGAACATGCACCCGTTAAACATCAGGTAATTTCTTTTCGCCTGAAAGTAGGTATCGTGATTTGTTACTTGAGATATCCCAACAGTTTCTACAAAGCCAGGGAATAACTGATGAAAAGGGACATCACTCACAGGAAGAACATCATTTGCAGCAGAATTTTTAATAGCCGACGATTTTTTTGTGCAGATTTATGCTGGAAGAGCAGATAAATTTGAGTTATTTTCCCATGGAATTTGTAATAGCCCGTCCCATGTAAATTTTTTTCCTAATCATAAACCCCTTGGTCGATGGAGAAAGAGCTGGCCGACTTGTGGCCTGTTAAAATCGGAACCACCTCAAATCCGCTTACTGCGAAAAATGTCACTTCCGTGTTACGGACAGAGTGATTTGTGTAGGTGTTTGATAAATTACAGATATTACCAAGTGCTGTCATGTATTTACGAATAGTCTTTCAGTCACTATATCTAATCGTCTTTTCCTAAATTTCGAATTGATAGAATGGAGGCAGACAGTTTTTTTATATTTACGTCATTGCCAATGACACTATTCATACACCTCATGATTATGTCAAGAAATTTTCATATACACCTTAAGAACAACATATACCGGATCCTATATATTGTCTATTGATCAATCAAATACCTTGAAAGTAATAAATGAGTATACAAACGAAATTTATACTGAATGACACAAATCTAATCAAACAAGTTAAAGAGTTAAACATCCCACGCTGGAATCAAACCCACGCGGAGGGCAATGGCACCTATTACCTAGCTCTTGTGCACCAGATCTCTAATCCACACGACCATGAACCTACTCTCCGTTTTGTAGACAGGTGTCAATTTACAGCTATAATCTAATGTACAATCCTTCCAATTTTGAACAAAAATTAGATTGTAAATTATCTTTTTCATAACGAATTGCATCCCGTGAACCTCGAGCCCTGTTATTCGACCATGAACCATCCTTCCTGAAACATGATTATATATATATATATATATATATATATATATATATATATATATATATATATATATACATACATACATACATACATACATACATACATACATACATACTCATCTTTCCATATATATCTCTGTGTGTGTTTGTGTTTTCAATCATTACATACCCATTTTTGCGAAGGGACTCTATTAGACACAATATTCAGTGAAACAACAGATGCTTTGTCCACAAAGAACCATTTCCAAAGGACTGAAACGAGAAGAAATGGCCTATATTACGGTTATACACTTATCTAGTACATCAGAATCTTCTAAATTTTGTTCCTCCATTTTCAGCGTCTTCTTCGTCATCATAGTAGCAGTAGTAGTTTAGTTTGTATCTTTCTGCTACTTGACTGGATGCCTAAAGTTGCCACACATACGCATAAACAATTCATTCAGTTGCTACAGAGAGTAATGCTAATTTTGGGGCAAATGTCTGTTCGTTTTTAATAAGAACGGCAATACACACATACACTGTGATTCGTACACACTATCTTTTCTATCCAGAAAGAGAGTTTGGAAATGATGTAAATGATGTACTGCGTGCATTGTTCTTGAAAACAATTCCCCTATACGTGCCCGCTGTAAAAACGCACCCCAGCAAGATCTCTCAGTTTACGCATCCAGTACTACCTATGCGGCAAGAGAATACATTTAAAAAGGTTTAAGATCTACGATGCTGTAATCCTTATTATATCTCAATCATCATTTTTCTCTAAATAACTCAGAAATGTGCAAACCTATTATTACATACAATCTATGCATATATTGGCTTCTTCTGAAAAATTTCGAAAACTCTCGTCAGGGAATTATTTTCACCCAATCAGCAGACTTCATTCTTCGCCACACATTCCGTAGCCCCAAAAGATTTTCTTTGTTTGGGACCACATGAATGTTCCTATTCAAGTTAAACCATATGACAAAGCTTCGATGGGTCCGTCGTAAAAGTGATAATGAGATATAAAAAGGGAAGTTAAAAAGGCAATCACCACATGAAGAGTACAAGTTAAAATTAACTTTTAACAATATATATATATATATATATATATATATATATATATATATATATATATATATATATATATATATATATATATATATGCTTGAGAATTATGCCTTTATTTAAAAATATTTTATTGTCATATATGTTATGATTCGGGACTGAAAACGTGTTATTACAGAATACTGATGTCTTAATAGAAATCAATGAATAACAAAAGGACAATCACATTAATAATACAAGACTGAAGATATTAGAAACAATGATATAAAGAAGATTAAAAAGCTTTTATTTTTAAAAAGATTTCCAAACAAATTTGTACCACTGAAATAATAACAATACTGTTGAAATACACAAATATATAATATATCAGTTACTACAATGCATAAGGAACTAATCACAATATGAAGTTCTAACTAAGGAACAAGAAAACGATAATGAAGACTAATTGAACCAGTTCAAATTAATCACTATATAATAAAGGTAATGAGAAGACAAGTACTTTACACGGATGTGGATATGTGTACCCACTGATCTCTGTTCCCAAAAGTAAAACTTTCACAATCTTTAGACATAGTATTTACAAAATACACAGGTTGCCTATGAAAAGTATTATCTCGTGACGACGAGATGCTATATATGATGACTATACTATAGGTACTCGTGTTGACCAGATACCATATACGACCACGATACTTTATACTCGTGACGACGAGATAATATATACGACCACGATACTATATGCTCGTGACGACGAGATACTATATCTTTGACACGAGACAATATACTTTAGATTATACCAAAGTTCGAATAGCATTTTCTCGACTCAGACTACAATGAACTTGAAAGAAAGAAAAATACCTAGAAAATATTTCAATTAACTCTGTCTTACATGTATTCAGTATTTCCCTCTTTTGTCACTGTACATGAATACATTTTAAAAAGCGATCAATATCCGTATCTTGCATGCAGCCAAACCGAAAACGGCTTTGTTTCCTGGCAACCAGCACAGTCACGCGCTGTCAGTAAATTCAGCACACATATACAGCTTTTATCGGTGAATAATGACATTGATAAATATATAACCTTTCTCGGTCGTTTAAGACAATCAGACGTATATAGCCTCTATCGGCCAGTTGAGACAATCATACGTAAGACAATCACACGTATGTAGCCATCTATGGGCCTACGGGTTTTTGTTCGGCCAGTTAAGACAATCCCACGTATGTAGTCTCTCACACGTACGACAATCACACGTATGTAGCCATCTATGGGCCTACAGGTATTTTTGTTTGGTCAGTTAATACATTCACACGTATATAGCCCTCTATCGATCAGTTAAGACAATCACACGTATATAGCCTTCTATCGATCAGTTAAGACAATCACACGTATATAGCCCTCTATCGATCAGTTAAGACAATCACACGTATATAGCCTCTAAGGGCCAGTTAAGACAATCACGCGCAAGACAATCACACGTATGTAGCTTCTATCGGCCAGTTACGACATTCACACGTATATAGCCTCTATCGATCAGTTAAGACATTTACACGTATATAGCATCCATCGGCCAATTAAGACAATTTAACAAAATGAAAAATCCATGGTGGAGAAATATCAACGATTAAATCGCAAAACTCATTTGTTATTTCTGAAATTTGTTTCGACATAGTTCCCAATGTATAAAATGGGGAGTAGCGCAGTAACATACAACTGTCAGTCCCAAAAAGATTGTCTTCCCCAAGTTTTCAACACACATGGTTATTAAAAATGATATATAATAGCAGGAAGACTTTTCACACACACACACACACACACACGCACACGAGAGAGAGAGAGAGAGAGAGAGAGAGTTTGTGCAGAGACCTGTAAGCAAAGTGGGTCTTTGTAATTATCATCAAGGCAGAATGTTGTATTAAACTCTCTCTCTCTCTCTCTCTCTCTCACACACACACACACACACACACACACACACACAGACACACACACACACACACACACACACACAGAAACCCGAATTAACTGTTGATTATCAGATATTAAACATGAACAACAACTTGACTTACTTCTTGAGAGACAAAAAAATGTCAAAATATCAATTTTTCACGTCTCTATTTTATCGGGATTAACAACTCTGACTTCCCTCGAACAATGCATATTTTTATTCTTTATCACAAAAAAAGTTTCGACGTCCAGAAGTACAGCCCCCCCCCCCTTTGAAGAAATGAAGTCAGCAATATTAGACTTTTGTATGAGACATGAAAAAGCTATTTGTCCAAATATGACACAAAGTCCAACTATAGTTAAGCCATCTTCGCTAGACAAGTCGATCCACTTCTTTCCATCTTGACCATGCATGTTTGTTTTCAATTTACAATGTATATTTACATAAGAAACTGTAACAAAGAGGAGAAGAAGGTGAAACGTCTTGACTTCCACCCGTCTGTCTCTCTCTCTGCGGTTTGTTTAAAGTTTGATGGATCAGATTTGAAAATTTCAGATATTTTCATTTTGAATTTGGTATTGTCATTCACAAAGTAGTTTTTACTATGCACGTGTTGCGTACACAGGAGCTACATCTTCAACACAAAGTTATTGTTATCGACGTGAAAAGCATGGTGGCTTAAGTTGAAGTTTAATTTACCCATAATTCTCTGATCAAGGTCTGAATAGTAACACCTGTTGTCGGGCAAAAAGAACAATTAATCTGGCCAGAAGAAGGGAATCATCCATCTGACTGTTTGAAATCATAACGAAAGAAGTGTGTGTGTGTGTGTGTGTGTGTGTGTGTGTGTGTGTTTGTGATTTGGATTTTTAACGTAGCTTTAACATTTTTACAGTCATATCGCTATGATGTCTGCCGTGTGGCAGTTTATAGTGATGTCTAGCACTGGGGTATCATGCCGCCAGACATGTAGCATGATGCCCCACCCAATCACATTGTCCTGACACCAGGCCGACCAGTCCTAATACTAACCTCTTAATGCTGTGCACCAAGCGAGGCAGCTGTTAGTACCATTTTTTTTATAAGTCGTTGGTATGTCGGCCGGGGATCGAACCCACGACCTCCCGCATCCGAGGCGGACGCTCTAACCACTATGCCACCGGATCGGTCCATAACAAAAGAAAACAAAAAGTCTTTTGTACGACTCGGCCGGGGATCGAATCCGCAACCTCCCGCATCCGAGGCGGACGCACTAAACATTAGGCCACCGGAGCGGTCTAGAAAACATGCATTTTTAAATGAAAAGCTACTTGTTTTGCGTTGTTGTTTTGGCCTGTATTTCTTTTTTGTTTGTTTGTTTAGACTCCCCTCAATTAAAACATGGACTAAACCACTGTCCCTATCAACAAGGATAACTATTGAGGTTCCTATAAATTTGCATGCAGCGCGTTTTAATTCACAAAATACAAATGTTATCCTTCCTGTTTAACTGCATATGTTGGTATAAAAAATATTTTAGAACAGAGCTGTTACAGTTATATACCTTTATATAAAAAGGACTGACTCTTTGGGTTTGTTTGTTTGTTTTATTTAAAATCCACTTATGTAGATCTCATGGAAAAATTTTGCAAGCAATCGTCCTTGGAGTGGGTTACAAGTGATGCTCATCCTTAACATTACTTGACTCAACGTAAGTCACTTTCATACGTCACTACACTTCTTAAGTTCCCCCGACGCAAACTGGATACATGATGGGTTTTAATATTTTCAAGAGCTGTACCTATTTTAGTATCATCTTTGCTTCGGCAGCCTGTGTTAAAAGCAGCAACGATTTCTTTTGGAAAATAATCTGGACTCACAAGTAGGTATTATAGGCAAAGGTAATGGATAATTGCCGTATGCTACATGCTAAGGGGCGTTGAGCTTCAATGCTTGTTAAGTGTAGATAATGCACACAACTATTCGGAGGCGGCGAATCTGCACAGGGAAAGCGTAAGTAGTTTCGGCTTTCCAGAGGAGACGACGAGTTGTTTCCTTAACACAGCTTGTGTCTAGACGATGTTCTAACATAAAATGAAACCTGACTATGGGTTGTATATTTAATGAAGTCACTGTCAATGATACCCAGAGCGTGAGATTCTGCACTGACAACGTACCTCAGTCTGAAGGACACACGGTACTAATTGTATGGAAAAATGGGAACCAGCCTGGAAATGGATGAACATAAAATAGAGTATATATGGGTTTGGGTAGCCAGGATTGGTTGATAATGAAAGTTATTTTGTAGGAAAAGCAATCTTTTGAGAGCTTATCCTAGTTGTTACTTAAAATATAGAGACATTGTTTTCTTGATGGAAATTCAGTCCTTTAACAGTCTTGAGTTTGGAACATTCGTTACTGAAATTAGCACCTGACTCTTTGGTGCAGAACTGAAAACACATGTTTCAAACACATGTAGGACCAGAAAATGCAGCGGCTCATATCCTTTTCTCTACACAGAAGCTGTCATCCAGGTTTCATCTATACTGTTGAATACGTTTGATCATGAGCACTCAGAAATGTAAAGTTATTGAATTTTTAATATCATGGTGTTTGCATAGATTTACTATGGGAAATGAATTAGTACCGTGAGTCCTGAGGATCTCAATGTATTTGTTGAGGTCTAATAGTTCACTGCAGAGGCAAGTTGGGGGTCTCGAAGGATACTAATGATGATAATGCCTAACACTGGTTTTCAGTGCAAACTGCCAAATAATACGTGCAAAATATATCACAATGCATTTTCGTTAACGGTACATATAAAAATGGTAACTCGAGCAGATAAGCTTTATTACTGTTCTCAAACATTTGCCAAGATCACACGCAGATGACACCTTACTCGCACGGCGTTATAGTGGACGCGCATTGTCCAACAGCAACAAGTCTAAATGATTATTCCGATTGAATGAGTCCTTTGAAATATGTTTATGGCAAGCATCCAAATAAAGCAAAAAGTAATTATATCTCGTGATCAGCTCAAGTATGACTCTGCTGTATATTTTTTATGTCATCAAATTGTGCCTGAGAATTCTCTGTATTTCTCCAATTCTGATCAGTGTTTGCAAAATGAAGGGGTTTATTTCCGGTCGAAAATCGAATATTCCTCCCGACTTTTCAAATTTCCCGTTAGGGAGGAAACGCTATATATGACCGATGGTGTGTCTTTAAGGATTAGCAATGGGGGCAGAGGGTTTCTTTATGAACTTACTGGGCATTAAAGGATACGATTTGTCAGCACACTGTGCAAGCCCCAAAATTAAAACCCTTAGGAACGGCAACTACTCAAAACTGGACTTGAATTTGACCAGTGCCAGGTGGGTGCTTAAAACTAGACTGGAGTCGCTCAAGGTAATCGGTGCATGCCATCAGTCTCAGTATAGTCTATAGAGCCGATCAGGATGACAATGTCTGTCTTATAAACCACCACCACACCCCACTTTGCAAACCCCAAAACCAGAGAAGACCACATGCATGCTTTCTGTATCTGCAAACGAAATGATATCATAAGACTGGTGTGATGCTAGATTGTAGTAGAACTATGTTTGTGCCAACATTCTGTGTTCAAGGACAACACTCTCTAGTAAGAAACATGCTAATATATCATCAAAACGCCACACTCTGTAAGTATAAACCAGTACTTAAGAGGGAGAATACTTGAGTATAGTTCGGAACCAAAAGGTGTGCATTTTCTCTCCCTATCAACAAATAATCAGTACAGATGGACTAAATACTGCGGTAAGTCCATGTGCTAGTCATGTAGACATGTAACTCAGTTTAAGCTTTGTTGTGCCTGAAAATACAAACATCAACCAATTTCTAAACACGAGGGGGGGGGGGTAGGCGGATTTTACCTTTGTATCCTTTGTGAAAGGTGTGCGTAGCAACAGGGTGTTTATGCAATAACAAGTGTAGTGTCGCGTATGTCACGCCAGGATTAATAAACCATCGTGACAAAGCGCAGACTGCAAATCGAAAGTTGAAAACGTTTTCAGAAAATCGATCTACCGATCTGATAGCTGAAAAAGAATTGTATTGGTTGTCATGTCATGTCCAAATACGTAATACATACGTAATAGATACGCTTACAGCAGTAGGAGAAAGTTATTTTAGCGTCGAATACTGAAGGGGCAGTAGAACACGACGGTGCGTTTGAAAACCTGTTCAATTATTTATCCATACAGCTAAAATATGGATATATCTGATTTAATCCTAGTAGGATCATTAAACAACTACAAACAACGTAATTTTTGCCATACTAGATGAAGTTTAACATTCTGAACTTGTAATCATACCTTACCACAACCTGTATGATAATGGACCATTCCAACTGTGACGAACGCCTTTGTTAACATAAATCATTATTGCTGAGTGTGTACTGGTTGATACAATCACAAGACTAAGCAAGACAAAATAAAGAAAAGAAATAAAGTTGCAGATGTCATTTGATCTTCCTTGTAAGTGGGCTAGATGTAATAGATATGTCTGAGCGAGATGCGTAAATCTTGCGCAGTGTATAGAAATCAGTTATAGGATCTTACTATGACTGTTTCAACCTCTGGCTTCTTTGTCGACTTGTGGGCAGTGCCGGATTAAGGCCTCCTAGGACCCTAAGCACTGAAAATATTTTGGTGCTCCCCACTCATACAAAATTAGAAAGTACAACCCCCCACCCCCCCCCACCCCAAAGAAACAACAATAGTAAAAGCTAAAAAGGTGGGAAAATACCAGAGTTGCCATCATTCAAAATACTCGTACATGCAGATCGAAATGGTCATATATAATTCATACAATTTTATCATCTACAATTAATTTGAATTTTTCTGGTGCCCTGTTGGACTGGTGTCCTAAGCACGTGCTTAGTGTGCCAAATGGGTAATCCGGCACTGCTACGGGGTCAAGAAAAAATCTAACGCTGTAAACAAATTTCAATATAAAAGCAAGTTGACTTTAAAACATGTACACTGACGTTTCTGAATTTTATTTTTTAAGATATTTGAAAATAAAAATGTAACATCAATTTCGGTTTTATTTTTGGGAATGAAATTATTGTACTCAGCTTAATTTCCAGCATTCGTTTTTGTTTAAACTATTATTTATTAGGTTGAATAAAATGTGTGTAAGAATGTAAATGCATCTTTGCCTTTTATTTGCGTATCACTGTTTGTGCTCTCTCTCTCTCTCTCTCTCTCTCTCTCTGGGCCCAGAGTGGCCAAGTGGTCTAAAGCGCTTACCGTTTCAGATCTCTGCCATCTCACCTCTGCCTGCGTGGGTTCGAGTCTTGGGCTCTGCTAGTGTGAGTACGTCAGAAAGCTTGCCAGTAGCTTCTCGTGGATAATTGATTCTTCCCGGGGTCTTCCTCCACTAATTATAATGGCCTATCTTGTGCTGAAAAATGGCGTTAAACCCTATAACAACAACGACAACTCTCTCTGCGAGCTAGGGGTTGTAGAACACTCCGAATTATATTGATGTGTCATTAAACACTACACTATATACCCTCTCTCTCTCTCTCTCTCTCTCCATCAATGTATTTATCGATCGATCGATCGAATGCTCATATGCCACTGTTGTGCTAGCATGGCGTCCAATCTGACTAGTTGCATACTGACGCAGAAATTATCATCTAAGTACAACGTCACTCCTGATTACAGGGTAACTCATGAATCCTACGACAGAATGTAAGACACACAGAGGGCAACATGCCTATACGAACGACTTTGTTCCATTCATTTCTTTTTGTCGAAGGGGTATATGGTTGGGGCTTGCAGGCCGGGAGATGGTGCAATAACCCATGCACCCTGGCCCGAACCTCCGTAGAGTACGATTATTTTTAATAAATATATATCTATCCTATATGGTAATATTTTTCTCTATATTTGAAAACTTCACTTCATGCTGCAAGGCATCCAGAGTTAGCACTTGGTGTACTAATACTATACAAAGGAAGGGCGTTATGATTTTGTTGGCATTCTGTTACTATACGAAGGAAGGGCGTTATGATTTTAGTTGGTGTACTAATACTATACAAAGGAAGGGCGTTATGATTTTAGTTGGTGTACTAATACTACACAAAGTGAAATGTTCACATACCTAGCCTATCCAACGTGATCGAAACCTAAGTCATCGGTCAGCTGACATTCAATTGGTGTGTAATTAGATTTTATTCTTAATGCTACAGTTATTAGTACCATATTTATAAGTCTTTGGTATGACTCGGCCGGGGTTCGAACCCGCTATCCGAGGCGGACGTTCTAACCACTAGGCCACCGGAGCGGTTACGGTAGAAAAGAAAACCACCGAAACTTCACAACCTCGAGAATTAAAAGTAAAATCATGATATTGGCATGAGTTCTTTTTTTCCAACCAGAATTTATGAGTTTATAGTTTAGTGCGTCTGACAGGTAGAACAAGAACTTCACGGCAGACTTTGGTTCTATCTAGCTCCTCACTAGCACCAAGGATTTCTCTAAGCGGAAATTTCATGACTTTCTATATTACTTTCCAAACTGAGTCGTTATGACCAAATATCCACAATTGTGAGTATGTTGTTAAATAATAATCATTAGTAGGTAAGACAGACAATAATAGTAATTTATGTCGCTAGAGGAAATAAATATTAGTGTGTGTAATTATTCGGTTGCTGTGATAGTTGTTTGGTTCGATATCGAACCTTAGCGGAGTCAGACGGGTAGAATTAATCGAACCGAACGGTATAGCACGTATAAAATCGATTGCCGATTGCTATTGTTCGCATACATTTTGTAATTATTCCATGAGACAATGAGATTTACACGTGACCACAGACGGCTTTTTTGTGCATAAATTATTACAGATTAATCATATAGAGTAGTAACTGTAATAATCATTGGTCAGAAATCGCTTGTTCACGGCTTAGAACAGCAATGTTAATTAGTAGTGGTTTCTTGTACTTTTAGAGAAGTAGCCATAACATGAGGCTATGAATGTTTACTGAGCTGTTTGGAATCATACACAGAATACTTTGGAGTAACTACAAGAGCGAAATGTAACATTTTAAATTGTAACAGTGGAGATGCTGGAAAAGAGGTTTTGTTGTTGTTGTAGCACCCATGTATTAGAAAATAAGCAGATGTGAAGATGCAGTGTCAGCTAGCATGGACTGAAATCTGACGATGAGTTTGGCTCAATTTAGTGTAGAGTGGAGAGATCCTGATAAATGTTTTGTATTTTGATAGTGATGCGTTATATTGAAGGAAGCGTCATCTCCATACCTGTATTTCGTCGTGGATATGCAGGTTGGGCGTGCGTTTATAACCTACTAGAGTCTGTTTGTTGGGAAGCTGCCATTTTGCAACTATTTGTTTTGAAAAGAGTTCAGTACCAGCATAGCACTGTTGATAGGAAACCTATGTTGTTTTTTATCATGCTATCGTTGATGAATCAGCTTGTGAAGATCAGTGTGAAATTATTGAAAGACTGCTCTTAGGAAACGAATATTAATTTGCACCATTGTTAAATTCACCATCACAATGCCATGCTTACTTCATCAGTTTTTCAGTTTGAGTTTCGCCTTGGAGAATAAGAAAAGTTATATAAAAAACACCCCCCAACCCCCAAACAACCCCCCCCCACACACACCCCAAAAAAAAAACAACAAACAAACGTTGCAGTTAGTTGAATCCACCAGAGATCAGTGATAACGCTTTTTCTTAAGTTTGATAGGGAGTTACGAATCGGATGTCTAGACATTGTTATTACAAATCGGGTTAATGGTTGATTGCAATCATGTTTGGGAATCACAAATCGGGTTGACAATTGATTGCAATCATGCTTGGGAATCACAAATCGGGTTGATGGATTGCAAATCATGACTGGGAAAACACACTTCGGGTTGATGGTTGATTCTGGGGTAATAATTAGTTATGATTTGTTAGCGCAAGCATGACATTTATAATCACTAGAAGATGAATGATTTTCATGGTAATATAAGAAATATGTATTATTTGCTATAAGTGTTTACGTCTGTTTACAGATTTGTTAGAGGTTTTTTCTTTGCTTGATTATGGGAATCTGTTTATTTATGTATGTATATGTGTGTGTGCGCGTGCGTGTAAGGACCAAGGGTATGCATTTTTTTGCATTTACGTTCCGTACATACCTTACTGAGAGTGAGTTGATTACTAGTTTGATTATGAGAATCGGAGCAAAATACATTATCAAACCGAGTCATTATCCAGTTACGAGGTTAGAGTGGTCACTGATGGAACTCAAGAATGCTGGATACTTCTTTACACACCAAAAGAACCCCCCGTCAAATGAAGAAGGGGACAGTGATTGAAAACCAGACTGTCCGGTATAAAGTCAGATGAATGGCCACCGTTTATTAGGTACAGCGTCACTCATTGTACTATACTGACGTGAGTGGATGGTAGGATGGACTAATTTTATAACACCTGTCAAATTTTGAAATATAATGAATTCTTCTATAAGTGTTTAGCAAGCTGAGATAAGAATAACTGTCTTCATTATTTGCGTAAACTACCTATGTACCACCTGGAATTGCATACTGTCAAATCATATCAGTGTGAAGTTTGAACAACCGTATAAAAGTGAAATCAGATGATCGAAAATGCGTGATCCTTAGTTTGATAAGAGGAAAATTATCTGTGGTATTATTGTATTTACGAATCCTTCCGATGACACTGAGTGTTGTTCTGGGGTCGCTGGCAATAACGGAAACAAGAACCTGAAATCCATTACAAATGTGTTTTCAAGCAGTGTATCCGACATTGTGTTTTTCAGCTCCTCCGGATGATGTGAGCTTACACTATTTGCTTTTAGACCCCTGGAGGGTTACAGTATGTACGTATTCAGACAGACAGACACCGAATAAGTGGGATGATAGTGATGAGAAAGGCTAGCTCTTTAGACCACTTGGCCACCCGGGGTCCCCATATTTCTGGATTTTCAGACGTACTAGTTGAATGATATTTACATTTATTCTTTGCAAGTTAAATATATTTTCGGAAACAACATCTCAGATATTTGATGTCTGTTTAGATTTCATTTACTTCAGTGCGAGGAAATTATGTGTCATTTTGGTCGAACGCTTGCAATGGCATTAGTTTCAGGTTAGGCGCTTGCAACGCAATCAGGTTGAGTGCTCGAGACAGGGACTGATTATCCATAGGGTAATGTGGGCAACGTGTCCAGGGCCCCCGAGGCTCATGGGGCCCTGTATATTATCGTCTGAGTTCACAGGCAGGGCCCCCGAGGCTCAAGGGGCCCGTATATTATCGTCTGATTTCACAGGCAGTATTGTTAATAGTACTGTAACCATATCTATGGACAAGGCAGGATAGCTATGGGCCCCTATGTTGGCTGTGCCCAGGGCCCCTAAAGGCCTTAATCAGGCCCTGGTTCAAGATGCCAGTAGTTTCAGGTTGAGAGCTTGGAATACCAGTATCTTAAAGTTGAGCTGTTGCAACTGTCACTAGATTAAAGCTGAGCGTTTGCAATATCAGTGTTTAACATGTGCTAATGATCAAATTGTTTTCACAGTTGAAAAACAGCTACACTTAAAGACTTTGCTAAAATACATCAAAAACAGTGTTATTTACAAAAAGTAAGTTGCGTTTCTTTTCAAGTTAATTAATGCTCTGAAATGCCTTGAATCCAATTTTGGAAGTACTTTTATATATTTGTCGTGAACGTACGTATGCCACGAATATGAATTAGAATACACATATAATATACTTATATGTTAATCTTCCCAGAGGGAGGCAAATTAGTGCTCTGATTTTTATTACTATTAATTTGTTCGCACTTTTGTACATATGAACTTTAGCACCTTAGATGTCGAGCTGGCCGTACAGTCGGCGACTGCCTCGTGCACACACACACACACACACACACACACACACACACATATATATATGGATAGTCATTTACATGAAGCTATATCTGTTACGCCTCTAGCCAAGACAACTTCCTATTCAGACGAAGATGACACCAAACCAAAACTGCTAAATGTACCATTCCAGCGAATACTCACCACAGATGATTATTTCGTAGTTTGTTTCACGCTGTTATGAAATTATGTAGCTTCAATACAGATGCTTCTGTATATGTCTTTTTGTATTATGTGTTATTTCTCCACATAGAAATTTGTCTATTTCTTAAATATCCAGGCACGATCATTTGAATACAGCAAGTTTCCTTAAGGGCAATGTATATAAGAGAAGATATATATGACAAAATATGTCCTTTTTTAGATTCCACTTGTGTCAATGAAAGGAGAGAGTTCCGTCATCATGACTTTAACGGAACTAGGTACAGGGTTACGTAGAACTATTCTTTAATTAGTCAACATTTATAGTTATGTACCTTGCGTACATTTCTACAAAACAAGAAATCCTTATTTTCGGTGCAGTTCATAGTTTCATAATGTGATACAGGTTGCGATGAATACCACACACACACACACACACACACACACACACACATACATTAAAATATTATGCCATTTAAAGTCTTGGTATAAAGCAAACTGATACATACACCAATACTATTGGTATATAAAATTGTGATCCGCCTATGGCGCAATAATGCGAATATATATATATATATATATATATATATATATATATATATATATATATATATATATATATAAACATTCTTTCAACTGCAGGCCTACAGATCAATGTTTTATTTCCATTCATTAATCATTAATTACGTATGAAAATAACGATAAAAAGTATTAACAGCCCTCGTTTTCTAAATGAATTTAACACGGTATACAATTTCATCGCAATCCTTTCTTTTTTCCGTTCCCCTCTCCCCTATCATGCATAAGAGGCAACATACGCAGAAAAATGGAGTGAGAGAGAAAAATTTTTTTGGGTTGGATGAAAACCTTAAATCTGAACTTGCACCAAGTTAAAGTTGTTGGTTACGAGGCACAAATACTATAACGTATTTAATGCTTTATTGTTGTTGTTGTCTCTTAAACCATTATAATGTTCTAAAAATCGATTATTATTAATTAAACATGAAAATGTCCAAACGACACACACACACACACACACACACCTGCTCTCTCTCCCCTCTCTCTGCACCACCGTAGTAAGATACTGGCGAAAACTGAAAATACGAGCTTTGGGGATTTTCGCTTGTGTCATACGAAGATGTTCTGGACCTGTGAATAATGGTAAAGTTAAGTCAAACCGTCCAAAGGAAAAGGAGAGAGAGAAAGTTTTATGGTCAGTAGTAATGTTAATTAAAGCAGAATAATAACTTAGATCAACTGTAAATATATTAAAATATTTGAATTACCTCTTGTTGGTTCGTCATTTCGCTTAGTTTCTATAACACGCTAATTTCCATACGGTAGTAAGTGAATGCCTGAGCGTTCAGTGTGTACAAGAAGATAATGTGTTCGTACTGCTTTACGTTCTTCATAAAAACAATCTTTCATGTTTAAAACATAAGTGTGTCTTATATTGATTTAATCAATGTGAATTAAAATAGAAACTTAAAAAGAAAACAATCAACTTATCAATTTGCAGATGTGATTGTGAACAACCAGAAAAGGCATAGAACTACATTTTGTAGCGGACACACTCGCAAGGATGGGAGGAGTTCATTCACCCGGTCAATACACAGTTGCCCGGAACATATTTTAACTTCGTTCAAAGGGCAAATATGTGTTTTGCATGTGATATAAATAAAATACATGTATAGTATGTACGCTGTATCAATGATATCCCACTCGTTGTATAAATTTTTCATTAAAAGGAAACTCAGCAAGCCTCATTTCCTTTTAATAAAAAATTTATACCTCTCGTGGTATATGATTGATATAGCGTACACACACACACACACACACACACACACACACACACATTTATTTATGTGTGTGTGTGTGTGTGTGTGTGTATTTTATACTGTACACTATGTAGCATACAATCTGAACAACTGAATTATTCTATTAAATAATGTTAGAGGCTTTTGTTTGCCTTTTTTAAACGTGATAATAAATGAGTTAAATGAGTATCTGTTTATATATTCCTCGATACCTGTCCTGTCTGTGCATCTGTCTGTCCTTCCATCTTTCTGCCTGAACATTAGTTATTTCTAACCCTATTGTCTGTTACTTGCGGTTGATTAATTTGTCCGTCCTTTCGTCTGTCAGTCCCAAATTTATGATGAACTATTAATACATGTTTTTAACAAAACAAAGTAAGGCAAAGTTTAAAAGAGTGGCTGTGTTTCTGTAAGTATGTTTGATTGCCGGTATTCCTGTCTGTCCGTCTGTTCCAACCATCACTTCTGCATGTCCATTTGTCTGCCTTTAATGATGTCTCTCAGTACGTAAACGGTCTTAAATCCTATTGCATGCAAAGTACAGTCTATTAATACGCCCTTCAATGTTTGTGTCAATCAGTCCTTATATATGCACAAGTGTACAATACATGGCCTTCAGTATCTACTTTTACTTGAACATGCGCGAGGAAACAATGTTTAAATTATCAGGACGGTCGATCGATTTGCGCAAGTCATTGTTTCTACTTTCTATTTTACTTCCAGGAAGCAATGTGCAGAGTAAGCATTCACCTAATCGTCAGTTAATCAAGGCGTGATATAAAAGGTCATACTCCTATATAATCCGATATTCTGCGTGTTAAACACCCCATTGCCTAGTACAGCGACACCCACAAGATCTCACAGGTATTCTCTCTCTCTCTCTCTCTCTCTCTCTCTCTCTCTCTCTCTCTCTCTCATCTGAGTATGATATGGAGATGATTTGTTTAAACTTAAAACGAGTTATTTACAAATGTATACAAGCAACGCATGCAGAAATATGCTGACGACGTATGTCAGTAATATTGTTACTGATCGACTAGGAATGGTTCCCAGTTTAGAACAGCTTATTATTTCTCACTTTCGGATTATGAAGAACACATTTTAAAGAGTTTTGGAGAGAAATATATTAGAGTTGAAAAAAACTCTCTCTCTCTCTCTCTCTCTCTCTCTCTCTCTCTCTCTCTCTCTCTCTCGCTCTTGTGTCCCCATGAGTACAGGCTTTCCAGGGAACTCTTTGCGTTTGAAAATTCTTAATAACGGTATATTCTAATAGAACCATGAGGAAAGCACTGAAAGACAGCGAGAAGGAGGGAAGGGTATATTCTAACCGTGTTATAAGTCAGGATTGAGAACAATATCGATAACTCTGTCCTTATCATCAAATATTCGTCTTTAAAACTTTTAGACTAGAACATGATCA
This sequence comes from Megalonaias nervosa, assembly GCA_016617855.1. Classification (NCBI taxonomy): domain Eukaryota; kingdom Metazoa; phylum Mollusca; class Bivalvia; order Unionida; family Unionidae; genus Megalonaias; species Megalonaias nervosa. The sequence continues at coordinate 13,668 of JAECUM010022896.1, read as the reverse complement.
TTAAAGCACATACACACAAAGAAGGTCCATCATAAATAAAAAACAGTAATTCTAACGGCTCTACTATGCTAATGATGCCCATCGTCTTGTACAGGACTCTTTCTCCTAGTCCTCTACATGACCCTAACAGACTTTAATGAATGTGCGTACCTCCACCAGATTAAAGAACCACAATACGGAGCTGAAGAATACATGCTTAAGAGAACTGTTATGTGTAATATTTGCAATCTGAAATAACTATATTAAAGGCCAATGCTGGCATTCCCGTATGTTCCCTTTCTTCTTTATATTTTTAACAACACTATTGGTGGGGTTATTTTTCAGTTAATAATGACCCCTTTCCGTGAACTTAAAAACTTTTCCTGATGAAAACTACGTACTTTTCCCCCAATCCACGCCCGCATCCCGCTAAAATGTACCTTTCGAATGTCAAATGGACAGTGTGTCATGTCTAGGAATTGTAATTATTGTTTAATGTGCTTCAATATGTTCTACGAGATCTGGGTAAATCTGCTTTCATGATATCAGGAACTGTAACTATTGTGTAATGGGCTTCAATATTTTGGCAGAATCAGAAACGATATATGAATTCCGCCTTGTGCAACTCAACTTATCCTTTATTCTGGGCATTAATTTATATGCCAATAAAGAAATTTTCTTTCTTCACTACTGTTACGTGTAATCTCAAACAATAGTAACAAGAGAAAAGAGTGAAGTCAACACGCTTTGTATATTTTAACAAAATAATTTATTTCCCTAGAAAACAATGTAAAAATTGGAAATAGGACTTACGGTTTGTGAATATAATCCCTAATTTAATCCTAAGAATGAAAAATACAAGTCCTATCACTAAATAGTTCTATTTGAATCCAGGTTCGAATCTCGACTACATTCCAATATGGAAGGCGATGAAGTCAGATGTGGTCCTTATACAAATAGCAACAATTCCTCAATAGAATCACAGTTTATGTTTTCGAATAATTCCAGAATAAATTTCCACTGAATTTCTTTCTCCTAGAATTTTATAAAATAGTACACTCGTTTGGTTTTCTAGAGAATAAATTATTAAATTCCAAAAACAAATGAACTTCAAAAACAATCTGGTTTCAACAGTAAAAACCTATCCAGCCTTCAAGGTTTCAGAAATACAACTGACTAACGAGCGCTCAGGAAGGGTATTATATCCACCCAATTTATCATCCCGTTCTCGCGAGATAGATTACGTGGTCTCTTAACACTTAAACAACGCAATAAGAAAAATGCAGTTTGTCACGTAGCAAGAATCCGTATCTACTCTCACTCTGAAATAAATTTAAAAATAAAACATTGATTATTCAGACTAGACGAAATGACCCTGGCAATAGCCAATCATTTTCGCGTAGCGCTTACACTACCGCGGACCAAGGTGAACTAAAAATATTACTAATGTAACACATTTTACGTCTTGGATAAACAGAATTACTGAAAAAGAATTTCGAATCCCGTGTAAATAATCATTACAATAAAATGTAATGAAACAAAAATAAAATAAAAAGAATTTTAAAACTAACACACAAGCAGTTTAATTACATGTACGTAACACTACCATCACAAATACTACACAGAATCAAGAATAAGACCATATCCTGGTGTTTATCCCAGCGCAAAGATTGAAGAAGAGGAAGAGGAAGATAAATACTATTAAGTGGTACAGACATCCGTTGTGTTCTACATACTGCAGGCAGTATTAGAACTTTCATGTACGCGGTTTTCAAATAAAAAGCGGAAATGATGTTATCCTGTTCGACTGAAGTAAGAAGTACAGTTTCATCATCTTTAGGGCAAACAAAATTACAGAAAACAATATACAGTTGTTATCAGTGCGTGCTTGTGTGCGAGGTTTCGTGTAACTAATATGGCACTCATTCTGCTGCGTTCTGTTATAGACTAACACTTGTGAAATGATTTGGAATGGATTGCAAATGTGTACATCAGTTTGGGAAATTGATTCATCGCCTTGTGCGAGGTCAGAGAGTTAGTGTAGTTTTCTATAACATTAAACTAACTTCTTAGTTAGTGGTCTTATATCTCCTAAAATTGGTACATGCGATCGCTAAAACAAATGTCAACACATATAATGTTACCGGTTTCGAATGAAATTATTCAGATTCTAAACCTAATTGATTTTTACACCTACTCAATGTTTCCTTGCTGATTCGTTTTCTTCTCCATGCAGTATCAATATATATATATATATATATATATATATATATATATATATATATATATATATATATATATATATAAGGCGCGGGGAATAAGTACATTTCCTGTGTATGTATGTATGTATGTATGTATGTATGTATGTATGTATGTTCACAGTAGAATCTAGTCTAGCGACCATCTGCATATAGCAGCCTCTTCCAATGGTGACTCATTTTTACTTCATTATTCCTGAGACTTCTTATATGGTTGGAATTTATATAGCCACTTCCTGCACACTGCGACCACCAAACGCTATCTTTCGATCTGTATATGGCAAATGGAGAATTCATTTAGCTATGTATCACTTGTTCAAGCATATGCACATTGAATGGACGTGAACAAACGATATATGTTCCATTGTTAGCACTACACAATGATCTGCATAAAGGTAACAAGTAGAGTTCTCAAGTTCAGCTTACTCCCGAGTACACGTTCAGGTTACTCCCGAGTACACGGTTCTGTTGACAGCTGCAATCATTTTACACAAATCAGTTGACGGTCATAATCAGTTTAACAGCCAGTTTTTAAATATTTAACTGTGAAATATTGAAATTTATTGGCAAAATAATTTTCTTAATTTTTCATTCTTATCGTATATAGGAATTAAAAATATTCCTATCATATGTGAAAATATAAGATTTCAATTATGCCATGCGACGCTTAATTGTGTGTGCTGACGAAGTTGTACCTGTGAAAAAAAAGAGACCTTTGTGAGCTAGAACAAAAAAAAATAAAAAAAAAAAATTAGAAATAACCTTACCTTTCAGACATGGAAGTAAATCTTTGGTAAAGAAATCTGACCAGACGCTGTCTACGCCTTTCTTTAGTTATTTCCCCTTACTTGACAACAACGACAAACTCTCTGTCATGCGTTGCTGAATCGGACTTGCATTGTTTTCATGTAGGGTCAGTGCCGGATTTAGGGCAAATGAGGCCCTGTGCTAGTTAAGTTATGAGGCCCCTTACTTCATCGTATTTTTTTTTTTTTTTGCCAAGAAGATGGGCCCCCTGGCCAACAGGGGCCCTGTGCTTAAGCACACCTAAGCACAATGGTAAATCCGGTACTGTGTAGGGCCAAATAGTTTACAAAATGGCAAAAATGGAATTTAATGCGACAGATTAGATAAACCCAATCCTATCGCTTTCCTAAGTCACGTATATTTATATGATCAGGTTATGAAAGTGGAGGGTGGGGGGTGGGGGTGAATTTACTAAAACGGGATGGGGGTGAATGTGTTATGCCGAAGAGTGGGTTTAGTAGTCTAAACCTCGATTCTGGAGTACGTTTGGTATATAATAAAAATAAAATTTTCTTTTCCTACGTTAATACCGGATATATTTCATCTTGTTGTACTAACAGATGTATATGTTTACTCGTCCCTTCGCCACTCGTTACAATATTATGTTTTGGTACCACGAGATGAAATATATCCGGTATTAACGTAGGAAAAGAAATATTCTCAATGTATTGTTCAGTAAATGAGGGTGCAAGTCACAGTTTTATGCACAGATGTAATGCCGCATCCCCCTGAATAATAATAAAAATTCATAGAAAATAAATTACACAAGTGAATTCAAAAAGGTCCATATTTTGGATAGCTATATTAAAACAAAGCAAAAGAGTATTATTCACTTGACGTGAGAAGTCAATGGCAGTTCATAGCAAAAGAAGTTTATGCACCGCAACCCCAAATTTACATCTGCATTTTTCACGTTCAACGGTCGTTTTTGAGACCATTTGATGCTCAGAGTGCAAACACAAGCCCTTTTCTTAGGTGATAATTCTGGAAAACATTGTGTACTAAACAGGCTGATGTAACTGAAAATAGTTGTTATCCGAGCCGTTTTTGAGATATTCTACTTGCCTTGAACCAACATGTATACCGATATGGGTGGCTAGTTGTTCTTCCTTGGAGACTATTAGTATTTCGCTGCTTATATGCTGCAAAGTAACTATGGGAAGTATACATGCTTCTCTTCAATTTCAATAAGATCTGAAAAAGTCACATCATACCTGGAAATTATGAAATTTGACAGGGGCCAAATTACGAAACCATCCCCAGCCACATGATTCTAAACATCTGAAACTATTGACAATGTATGGCAGTGTACATGACTGTTTATAAAGTCTGTGTTATTTGAATTAGGATCATCAAATAATAACGTTATGATGATATGGAAAAGCAAACTTATGTACAATATGAGAGAGAGAGAGAGAGAGAGGATACACGCAGGTGCACTGATAAATGGATTGGTTAATGAGTGGAAGGAAAAGTATGTATATCTGCAGCCAAAAAGATTTGTAATTTGTTCCTTGATTTGAAAATACACATACAAGTCTACGAAGTTACAATCTGTGACATGTGAAAAACGATCGATACTCTTGACTAAATGTCACTTGGCACGATAATCACTAGCTCTATTTGTCTGTTTTTCAATTGCGATTTTCTTTTTGGTCTCTATGACCTGGCAATGACAGACTGCATCGGAGCAAGCCTGATCTTGATATTTTTCTATCAATATCTGCACTGTTTTATATCATGCTACCTTATAAGACCTTGGCCAGATCAACTTTGAAAACAAGAAAACTTCACAAATTGTATATTTTATTGTTTGTAATGTGCATACACTTTTGTCATACTTGACTTCTGTTTTCTTGACAAACCTTTCCTGTTGATGAAATAAAAAAGTAAATCGTACAAATATACAACGGATTATAATAATTGTGAATGTACAGATTACTTTAAATTACCATGATATTTAAATAAAGAATGGAAAATACGTCAGCAATTTTGACTGAACTGCCATAATGATCGTTAAATACGGAAATACCGACGTAGTGTAAAAGGCAATTTGTGAGGCATAACCTAATCACATATTGTGAGCTTATTAGAGTTCCGATAAATAGGTTACAGTCATTAGATGCAGCTAAATATTATGGATTTGCATATTCAAATGGTCATCAGGTCAAACTTTGTTTGTCCATTCTTGTTTTTCCATTCATGATGAAATCTTAGCTACATGCAGGGACTAAACTTTTACGGTTCATATTAAGTCCTGTAAAAGTGATTGACATTAGTTTAAATGGCAAAGAAATTCTGTCTCTGTTCTTGCCATAACCCCATTTTGAAATTCTTAAGCCGTTTTCACTGAATACATTCAGTTTTCGATTGATTTGAGCACATCCAATCAAATCGTGATGAGAAGCTCTGTGTATCGATTCTTTACGTAGCTAATAATGGCATGAAATATTGTTGTTGTTGTTGTTGTTGTAGGGTTTAACGCCAATTTTCAGCACATGATAGGCTCTACATGGCGGCCAGTATAAATGGTGGAGATAGAACCCGGGAAAACCCCGGAAAGAACCACCGACCCACGAGGAGCAACTGGCAAGCTTTCTCACATACCCACATTGGCCGAACCTGAGACTCGAACCCACGCAGACAGCGGTGAGATGGCAGTGATCCGTAACGGTGAGCGCTTTAGACCACTCGGCCACTCGGGGTTCCAACATGAAATATACTTGAATACTTAAGTTACCTACCTGACACAAAATTACTTGTAGTGGTGGCATGATAGTGTTGCCGTAAAAAGAAACATAGCTTCTACTCAATAACGCCTCCCTCTCTCTCGGTAAATATTGACTACACATCTCTATATCTGTCTGTCTGTCAGTGTGTGTGTGTGGGGGGGTCTGCATGCACATGGCCGACGGTGATAAATTTCCGGGGAAAATGTGACAGATACAAAGAGCCCATTAATATTAGCTGATAAACGCGTCATAAACATTAGAATGTTTTGCGAGACCTATGAAATTATGTTGGAATCAGTTCGTACAAGGAAGTATTCAAGTCATTTGCGAACAACGAAGAATTAAATCTCGAATAGAAAACACACTGGCGACGCTCTTGCATGTGAAACGTCAGACGAGATAAGAAATACATTGTCAGTGCAAATATTGATTATGTGGATATTCTACCTTTCTTGTACAGGTAGAATAGAAATCAGGAGAGTATTTAAATTGAACACATATAAATAACTTTTTGCCGCGTTATGATGTCACAGTGAAAGCTCTGCGTATTAGAAAAAAAAATTATGGACTTTCACTGGTAATGATTAGGCACGCCGTCCTCTTTTCCTGATCCAGTTTAGTACCAAATCTCCATTGTGAAAACGCAAATTGATCGATTACTTTAGTCAAGAAACTTTGATAGAAATGCAAATCGATCGATTATTTTTGTTTGGAAACTGCAATGATGATAACTATAGTTCAGATCACTCAGTAATGAACTGAAGACGGTAAAACTATACTAGTAATCAATTTAGAGCAGTAAATAATATTTTATTTATGATCAAAACGACCATACTGACATCCACTTTAAGTCTGTACCTTCGTGCCACGAACATGCCATAGGCATGTAGATTAAAATCTTGAATCTCAGAATTTACTGAAGAACGTGCATCAAATTTTTTGAGGAGAAAAGTTATCGTTTCGGAAATGAACTGTTGGTTGGTGGTTTGAATAGCGAGGAGTTTGGAAACAAAAACTGATACTCTTGGAAAAATTAAATTGATTGTGAAAGAAAAGGCACAACCAGCCCTTGCATGCATCCCCTTCCTTTGCACAAGAAAACAAAATTATCACCAGTAATCTATTTCTAATTGGAACTGTTCTGTGTTGTATTTCTGATTAGAACTGTTTTGTGTTGTATTTCTAATAATAACTGTTTTGTGTTCTTTTTCTGATAAGACCTGTTTTGTATTCTATTTCTGATTAGAACTATTATGTGTTCTTTTTCTGATTAGAACCGTTTTGTGTTGTATTTCTGATTAGAACTGTTTTGTCTTATATTTCTGATAATAACTGTTTTGTGTTCTACTTATGATAAAAACTGTTTTGTGTTATATTTCTGATTAGAATTTTTTTGTGTTCTATACTTCAGAATCTGCGGGTTTAATGGGTGGCTAAATTAGTTATTCTTATTAAACAGTGAAAAAATGGAAAGATCATGGCATCTCATTAATTTTACTTATGTAAATGCATATGTGTAATCTCAATTATAGTATAAGGAAGAGTATATTTAATGCTGTTTTTACGAAAAATTTTCATTTCGTAAACTCTTAGCAATGCTCTATTCCATGGCCAGAAGGAAAGAGAGAGAGAGAGAGAGAGAAAGAGGAATTCAGTCTCTCTTAGAGAAGGTGTCACTCATAATGGTGTAGATACGGCTACATCTGGGGAGTGAGGTATCGCTGTAAATGATACAAGCCGCTTTGAGTTCTGACGAAACAGACTAATTTTATTGAAACACTCAACATATAAAATTACATTCCAATATCAATCTGCATAAACTTAAATTACGGACATAAGAGATACATACAAAACTACGATATTCCTTCGCTTACCAAGATCATACATTTGTATATCTTCTTATTGCATACGTAATATCAACAAAGAAGTACCAGCAACATAAGAATTTGGTATTAATGAAGAGTAAGGAAAGTGAAAATCTTTGTGTTGTGTTAGTCCTACTCTAATAACCATAACGTCTGTTCACTGGCAATCAAACCTTGACCTGTGTGTGTATGAAATAGAAATTGCATTTAACATAACCTAAGAGCAATAAGTGAAAATATTAAAATCGTAAAATTGATTCGGTATGGTCTAGTGCATCATTAAAATCGTAAAACTGGGCGTGTATTACTGATGTTACCTGTGACGTGTGAAAGAAAATGTATCGCTGTTATCGTTTCAAACAAATCTGACTCAGAAGCTGGTCGTATGCAGGGCAATGGCTGCTCAAAAACTCGGTGTCGAGCAATCGCTCTGACACTTGACTATATAATCATTTCAGAATACATATATACGTATATAATGAACAACACAACATCGATTGATGTTGCGAAACCAGAGAAAGAAGCACCTCTTCTGACTGGTTTGAAGGCATTAGAGCCGTTTCTATGGCGTTATCGCCGAGACACATTCATATGATTTCATATGAAAACGTGAGAGAAAAACCTCAATAACATTATCGAACACCATTGGACTACAAAATAAACAACATCTGCATCAACATGTTTGAGACGACTAGGCGGAAATTACATTTCACTCTAAGATAGGTAAATACGGTACGACTTGTTATATGTGTTGGTAGCGAAACATATACGGTGGTTTCAAATTTCAGTACGAACAGGTTTGATGTAAATGCTTAGTGTATGGAATGCAAGTTAAAGTCAGTAGGTTCATTCACACTCTCTGTAGTAGAAATCTTAGCAACTGTGACGTATGTTACTGCAGTAGGTATAACAAGGTTATTGTTACTCCGTGAAAAATTAAATATAGCATAATTTAGATTAGTTTTTGGAAATAGTTTGAAATTAACGCACTAACTTTGCAATTTGTATTTCAAAAAAATCAAAATAAGATATAGCAAAAACATACCTTTGTAAGAATTACTACAATCCAGAAATGTTCTTCCTATGAAACGAATTAGATATTAAATAGTAAACAATACACGTATTGTCTGTAATACTGAAAGAGTTCAAATTGTAAAAGTTGAAGTCACTTTCACTGGAAAGGAAACTGTCAATGCGGCTGTCGTTGACCTGGGGATGGCGGAGATGTCGCTGTTGGACCCATGGAAATCTCTGTTTATGGCACGGATAGATGTATTTCAGCCTGGATTGTAGATAGCTCGAATTCGGGGCTGGCGTAGGCACTGTATGCATTAGGGATGTCATAATTTCAGGTGTTACTGCAAGAAGAATTCTCACCGGCGATGTATGCATTTTATGCTGGAAATCCTCTCAGCTGCCATTGCGTTCATTCCCTTGTGATGTTCCTAGTGCTGATGTTTCAGAACAGACCCTTCTTGTGGGCGAAAAGTACGAAAAATCACAGAAGAGTTGTCCAGTCGTTGCGGAGTGATACATTTTGTCTTGATATTCGTCCATCATTTTTGTCTTTGTTCTCCACCAACTTTTACGAAAAAATGTGTTTCGTAAACTCTTAGCAATGCTCTATTCCACGGCCAGAAGGAAAGAGAGAGAGAAAAAAAAGAGGAATTCAGTCTCTCTTAGAGAAGGGGTAGGTATAAAAAAAAGTTTTCGTAAAACTGTCATACAGATTTGAAATAACCTAAAGATATTAGCTAACTGCGAGTGAATAATTATGGGGTATAATATTTATTCTATCCCTATGGGAAGAAGCAGGGGCCTCGCATGGATGAGCGATATAAAGCGCTCGCCTTTGCCGATCACTGTCATCTCACTTTTGTTCGCTTGGGTTCGAGTCCAGAGTTCGGCCAATGTTTGTATATGAGAAAACTGCCAGTAGGTTTCCGTGGGCCTGTGATCGTTACTTGAGTTTCCGCAAGTTCTTCCTCCACCAGTTATAATAGCCGCCATGTATGGCCTATCTAGAACGAAGAAATTTCGTTAAACCCAAACCAACGAAGAAGTATTGTTTTTATAATTGCAAACAATAGCGTAATACATAACATTATGCATCCATCTATTTGGTCTGTTGTAACAGGTCCATTTACTTATAATCTAGCCTCTATAATCCTGTTGGTAAGAAAGACCAACTTGTCAAGAATTGTCGTCAAATATACACAGTAGAGCACCATCGTATCCATTTATTTTATTTTTTTTTTTAAAAAAACTTTCAGTAATATATGAATTCCGAGAATTGTAAATATCAATGTGCAAATGATAATAAGAAAACCGCACTCATGTAAGGAGAGCTTTTACAACAATTCCAGCAGTGGCTGAGCTAGATAGGTAAACAGCTCGGCAGGGTAAACAGAACGATATGTATGGCTCCCTATCTCTCTCACTCTCACTCTACAAAATGAAAATGCAATGCCCATATTTGGTAAGTCCCTGTCAATTTACCTACCTACCTTTTTCTCCATATATGTGTCAGGAGAGGTTGTGGTTGAAGGCGCTGCACCTACTATCGTTACACCTCTCATAATTTGCTGTTGCCTACACATTAACGAGCCTTGATTGATGACTATCACGCAGTTTCCCATAAAATGCGATCCTTGTCTCCAATACATTTACAATGTTGATTTTGTAAAAATACTTTGTGACTTTGTAACTAAATTGGTAGGGAGACCAGTCAACATACTGAAAGTTGTACACTGTTAAATTTGACTTCCTGCTTGAGTTATGCAGCATACATATTCAGCCATTGGTCCGCCTTTTAAAGTATCTTACTTTCTTTATTTGGATTATAGTCGTACATCGCCTGTTGACATGCACGACTCGTTCGTGTAAACTCGCTTCCGTGCTATTTAATTTGTGCGCTTAACCGCTCTTCCATGTCACCAGAGCAAGCCACAGAACGCAAGGGCGCCCCGAATGTCCCCGTCCGTCTTCTTCTGACCAAGGCTCTGACCTTTCACAGAAGCAGCGGACTTAAGTTTGTTACAAAGCTATGTCCAGTGTTCTATTTTGTGCCGACTGCTCCCTAACTTCACGCTAGACATGTGGGAGTCGCATCCTAGTCGAATATTCCTGAGCTGTGAATTTTTCTACCTTGTGATAGTTATTGTTTTTCGTGTACTGTCCCTTCTTGTAATTTCCGTGAGATTTTCCTTGCAACAGCCTTTGACTTTTGCGATCTCAATCCCGGTGTTTCGATGCCGTGAGTTTGTAAACAAAACCAATCAATTTCCTTTCAGGGCCACACAAGTTATAGTCTAAAGAGGGCTTTCTTGGGTCAATATGGATGTTATAGCACCTTTAAAATGATAATATAGATTTACTTTAAAATGATGCAGACATTGATCTTATAAGCCTGCATCTAACTTTATGATGACTAGATATTTTATGTGACGAATTGGTGATTGTTTTTTAGTCTTTCATTCCATACAACTTCTTTACAGTTATTGACTCTCTTTTAAGTGCTTCCTTTTTAGTTGCTCTTACTACACAGAGTATAGTTATTAATAAGTACCAACTTTCTCTCAGTTGTGTTGCACTACATATGTTTCCAGGTGGAAAACACGGAAATAGTAATGCATTACTTTACCGAGACACCAGTGTTCTCGTCCATTATTCAAGATTTTTTTTTTTAGCCTTAATAAAAGCAGCTTTGCAGCATTTTTAGACGTTTGTTATTAATGCCACAGCAAAAACGAAGAATGGGGAAAAAGAAGATGATGGTAATAATGACCATAATTATGTCCACAATTACTTCAATAATGCACTAATTTAAAAACTGAATTCGTTATGGATTTATAAATCCTGTTATATATTTACTGTAATTGCTGCATGAATAAATGTTATTGTCCTCAAACATAAATACGATTAGAACATTAAAATTGCGTTAAATTGTTCATTACATGTAAATCCAGTCGAAAACTGTGTTAATGGTACTTAGATAATAATAATAATAATAATAACCAAGAAAACTACGGATAAGATTAATCAATGGTTTCGAAATTTGTTGATACACAGATCTAAAGTAATGTCGTGGTTTACCTTAAAATGTACTCTTGCAGTTCTTTTCTATGCTCGACATATTCCTATGCATCCTAATATTAAAATTTTGTTCATGAAGAAGAAATGCGAAAACTAATTGTTAAACTTTTGGATTAAATTTCAGTCATGAAATTTGACAAAATTTACATGCTACCCTTTCCTGTCTCTTTCAGCAACTCATGATGTTATTCAGTGGACATGTAACCTGAATTGATATCTCAATATACAGCGTATTTGCAACTGCTGCAGGTAAGCTGGCGTCAAATACAAAACCGTTATTGAGGAACATTCCAATATAATTTTAACCATGCATGCAGAATTGAATCTTATACCTTCCAAGACTTGTATATTTTTACACAACATGAAATTAAATTTATTTAAGAAATAAAAGTGAAAGAAAATTATTTTTATAACTGTATTTTTTCAAACAGGAAACGTTTTCTTTTCTCATTTTTAGCACTTTAGGATGTCGAGCATTCGACATATGTCTTGCGTTTAAAATTGGTAGTCACTAAAATGCACAGAAAACAAAAATGGATAAGTTAACATAGCGGTTTTTTGGACGATTCTCCGACTGAATCCAAGTCATACTTGCAGATGTCCGATACATGTCTTAGGGGAGGGGCGAAGTTACATAAGTTTCTACACCATACAAGTAAATTTAAGAAAATGGAAACAGGAAAATGAAATGATATTTCCAAATCATATTTTATCGATAAAGAAATGAATCTGTCAATCTTAATTTGCACATTAGGATATGGTCAATTGAATTATAACCTGGCCTGATATTAACATTAGAAAGTAGACTACATTGACAAAAAATATGGCAGAGATTTCTTGGGTAAATTTATAAACTGTATTCAAAAGTGCTTCCCAATAGCAATTAAGACTTTCTCAAAGAAGAAAGTGTCAGAACATTCATGAAGTTTTGAATTTCATTAAAATGTCTGTGGTTTGATATTTCATTAAATTTGTCTGTGTTTTGAGATCTGATTAAAATGTCTGTAGTTTGAGATTTCATTAAAATATCTGTGGTTTGATATCTCACTTAAATGTCTGTTGTTTGATATCTCTTTAAAATGTATGTGGTTTGAGGTCTCATTAAAAATGTCTGTTGTTGGAAATCTCTTTAAAATTTCTGTGGTTTGATATCTCATTAAAATGTCTGGTTTGATATCTCATTAAAATGTCTGTGATTTGATTCAAAATGCATTGAATGCTTTAAATGTAGATCCATGTCAAATATCTTGAAGGGGATGTAACCCCGACTACTATTAGAAACCATTCTCATCTCACTTTTGAACGCACCTGTTATGAATGTAAAGCGATATTATTATCAGCATGAATACATTTTCAAGCTCTTCTGACAATGGAGAAACCAAATCAGTAATATAATTGTCATGACGAAACCGAGCTTTCTGTGGTTACTACGTTCTGAGTCACACCAACTCTTCCACCACTACCCCACACATAGATGTAGATCTCTTAACCTAGCGATTTTCAACCATATGAAGACCCTACACTGAACAAAGTCAGAGATATTTCACATAGAGGGCGGTGATAAACGGTGGTGACACTTTCGGCCCAAATATTACTTTAACGAAAACAAGGTGGATCATAAACGGGCTTATTTCCCACAAATTACTCCCTATTCATTACTGACACTACTGTTAATAACGAAGGAGAAATCTTGATATCAGTCAGTCAAAAGTTTATCTCATAACCAATAATGCGAAACAGTTTTTTGTTGCCAAAAACAGAAAGAGTCAAGCTGTCAAGTTCACTTAAATCTGCATAACCTTATCTGTTTGAATTTAATCTAACTACTTCGGAATTACATCTCAAAATATGATTCTTCCTATCCCCTCCCCCCTCCTCTCTCTCTCTCTCTCTCTCTCTCTCTCTCTCTCTCTCTCTCTCTCTCTCAATAGG